>LKEB01000112.1:0-39654 GCA_003795295.1 Cytospora leucostoma
GGTTATACCTAATATATTATTAGGCTTATAAGCGCTTATAAGTAATACTTTATATAAGTCTTTAATCTATATAGCTATAAACGCTTATATATAATACTCTATTAAGCCTATAAGCGCTTATATATATTATTAAATATAAGTCTTTAATTTATATAACTATAAACGGTTATACCTAATATTATATTAGTCTTATAAGCGCTTATAAATATTAGTTAGTATAAGCCTTGAGTTTATAGAGCTCTAAATTCTTATACCTAATACTTTATTAGGCTTATAAGCGCTTATAAATATTACCTATTATAAGCTTTTAACTTATATAGTTATAAATGCTTATACTTAATACTTTATTAAGCTTATAAGCGCTTATAAATATTACTTAATATAAGCCCTTATATTTAATAGCTATAATCGCTTATACCTAATACTTTATTAGGCTTATAAGCGCTTATAAATATTGCTTAATATAAGCCCTTATATTTAATAGCTATAAACGCTTATACCTAATACTTTATTAAGCTTATAAGCGCTTATAAATATCATTTAATATAGTATTATTAAGAGTATTTAGATTAAATATAGTTTATATAGCTATAAACGCTTATACTTAATAATTTATTAGGCTTATAAGCGCTTATATCTATTACCTATTATAAGATTTTAACTTATATAGCTATAAATTGCTTATATCTATTACTTTATTAATATTATAAATATATATAGATATTACTTAATATAAACCCTTATATTTAATAGCTATAAATGCTTATAATTAATACTTTATTAAGCTTATAAGCGCTTATAAGTATTATTTAATATAGTATTATTAAGAATATCTAGATTAAATATAGTTTATAAAGCTATAAACGGTTATAATTAATACTTTATTAGGCTTATAAGCGCTTATAAGTATTACTTAATATAAATACTTATATTTAATAGCTATAAATGCTTATACCTACTACTTTATTAACCTTATAAATGCTTATAGATATTACTTAATATAAGCCCTTATATTTAATAGCTATAAATGCTTATAACTAATACTTTATTAGGCTTATAAGCGCTTATAAGTATTACTTATTATAAGCTTTTAACTTATATAGCTATAAACGCTTATACCTATTACTTTATTAGGCTTATAAGCGCTTATATATATTACCTAATATAAATATTTAAATTATATAGCTATAAACGCTTATAACTAATACTTTATTAGGCTTATAAGCGCTTATAAATATTACTTAATATAAGCCCTTATATTTAATAGCTATAAACGCTTATAACTAATACTTTATTAAGCTTATAAGCGCTTATAAATATTATTTAATATAAGCCCTTATATTTAATAGCTATAAACGCTTATACCTAATACTTTATTAGGCTTATAAGCGCTTATAAATATTACTTATTATAAGCCTTTAAGTTATATAATTATAAATGGTTATATCTAATACTTTATTAAGCTTATAAGCGCTTATATATATTACTTATTATAAGTCTCTAACTTATATAGCTATAAGCGCTTATATCTAATACTTTAGTGAGCTTATAATAGAGGTGAATATAAATACTTATACTATATAGTATTTGATAAGCGCTTATAAGCTTAATAAAATATTGGGTATAAGCGTTTATAGCTATATGAATATACTTAATATATATCTGCTTGTTATTACTGGCAAGGTGGTCTCTTTCCAGCTCCGGCTTTCGACATCGACCAGAGATGCCGAGCTCAACGCTCTTCGGTTTCTGATGGATTCCCGAGCATTGAAAACTAAAGGTCCTCGATTGGAGGTTCGAATACGGGCATTTGAGTACACGATGAGGTTCAGAAACCCCACAAGGGTAGCGATTCCCACATATGCGCGACCCTGTCCTGAAACCTAAGGATATACCGCCCAAACTCGTCGAGAGATTCCAGAAAATGAACTCGCACCAACGGGGGGCATACAAGAACCTTCTGGGGAACATTCCAGATGGAGTCTGTGTCTTGCCAGGCGGCCCTGGCGCTGGGTACGATATGATTACCGTGTGACATGGATGATTGCGCAGCGCTAACGAATCTGATTCATCAGGAAGACATTTTTCAACCTCACAGTAGCAGCTGCCCTGCTATGGAGAGACGAGGTGGTCAATCCAGGTGGAGACTCACCTCGAGCCTCACGAAACCAAATACTGATCCTCCTCGACATCAATAAGCCTCTTACGGATATCGCGAACAAGATGCACCAGCTGTGTCTAGATATGGGTTTGGAACGCAAGGAAGCCGACGGAACAGAGATGCCAGGGCTTGTTATACGAATGTTCTGCTGGAGCTACGAAATGAAATCTGTTCGCCGAGGCAGGCTGAATGCAGAGAGGGAAGAATTGCTCCAACGATTCTCTGAAGCCGATGCCAGCAAAGCCAAGCAGGCGGTGGACACTCTCAGCCCTTTGAGTCTTTACAAGGCCGATTATGACGATAGCAAGCGTGTCGAAATCCACAGCTTCTCCAAGGCTTTTCGAAAAGCTAAAGACTCACTACTCCCGAACGGCGACCTGAAGGGCCGCGAAGCTCCAATACTGGACCAAGCTGCCAGGATGTGGTACGAAAAGCAGAAGGGCACGAGGTACACAGACCTTTTGAAACTGCTGGATTTCAATGGTGCCGGCAGTCTTATTTACTTGTTGGAACACGAGATCGGCAAGGTCTACTCGGAGGTGTTGCAAGCCGCCGATGTGATCGTAACGACACCAGTCACGGCTACCAAGTATCTCGGAAGACTGACACCTCCCTTCAACCCTGCTCTGGTCATCTTCGAGGAAGCGCCACATGCTCGCGAGTTGTCAACATTGATTGCTATCGCAAACTTCAGTCCTGCAGCTTAATTGTTTACAGGAGATCATCGACAGACCAAGCCATGGGTTGGCAGCCATGGCAAACGACCCGCCATAAACATGTATGTTGAACAGCTCCGTGTTTCGATGATGGAGAGGCCATATTTGGCGAACCCAAGGTCACCATTTCTCCTCATCAACCATCGTGCTCACGGCAACCTTCAGGAGCTCGGATCGAAACTCTTCTACGAAGGCAGACTGATACCAGCAAAGGATCCAAGCGCTGCGGATGCTCTTCCGCCAAGCACGCTGCATCTGAGGCGGGAGTACATGATGCCTCTGAAACGTAACGCTGGCCAGGAAGTATCAAGGTTGCTGGTCATCCTCAAAGGACGTGGACCGCCAGAGAGAGTTCAAGGTAGCTGGTACCACCCTCAGCACGAGAGATGGACTATGAGATTTGTTGCAAAACTCCTGCAAGATCCAAAGTTCTTGCAAGTCAACAAACAAGCTCCTGGTCACATACTGATCATGTCACCACACAAGCAATCATTTCTAGAGTACCAAAAAGCAATCAGAAATCTCGAGAAGTCGTCTCGATATCTCGAGGAATGCGTGCTTGACACTCGCATAGAGGCTCGGACGGTGGCTACTGCACAGGGCCACGAGGTGGATTGTCATCTTGGATCTTGTCAGAGACAGGTAAGAGGAACAACACGGGGATTCTTGCGTTGATCAAATAGTAAAGGAACAAATTTTAACAATTATACCTTCATAGTATCACGGATTACCTTGAGGATCCCAACCTGCTTTATGTTGGGCTGACCCGGGCGAAGCAAGCCGAGATCATCCTCATGCATGAGATGATGGCCCGCCATTTGGAGCACTCAATGAAGCCTTGCATCGGGAATCTAGCGAAGTTGCGGACTTTCTGCATGGATTCTGGTGAGTACGTGGAAGACCCAGCCAATATATCCCTCCAGGTGATCTTCGTAGTAATCATGCCGCTTCCGAGGTCACACTGAGATGACCGCCATTCAACCTAGCACATTCGCAAGACCCCGCCGATGGCTTGAATACTGGCATGCGACAGATTATTCTAAAGACAAAGGCCTAGCTGTTCAAATATTGATGGAATCGAAATTGCATGGGGGACATCCGGGGAGGCTTTCGAGTTTGCGAAATTACTTTTGGAACCAGGAGACTACGACATGGCTCTGCAGCTCAGCTGCGCAAGCACACGGTTACTAGGGGCCTCTGCTTAGGGACGAGGCACGTATTCCGTAGGAATTTAACTATCAAAACAACCATGCTGATCGTCAGGCTGTCTCAACGTGAGCAACCACACGGCAATGGAAGATGCTGTGTTTTGCGGGCAGCATTGGGCCTCTAGACTACCTATGTACCGCGGCACTCTACACTGGTCTTCTCCACTCCTTGCCTCACCATGTGTTTGGATCTGTCAGACCTGATGTAGCTGATCCTTTCTGTGGCCGTAGATGCGTCTGGGTCCTATATCTGGAACCTCGGGAGGGGGACCGCTGTTCCCAATTGATTTGATGGCATTGCCTACATCAAGCTAATCTAGTCGTTAGGTTACTGTCTTTTCCTTGCAAAGAGTGTGTCCTTCTATTATATATATTGTCTCGGGTCAAGCGGCATACCACAAGGAACACCTACTTCCAGGAGGAGGATAGGCCTATAGTAAATAGGAGGATAGACCTCTGGTAGATAGGAGGATAGACCTGTGGTAGATAGGAGGATAGACCTGTGGTAGATAGGAGGATAGACCTGTGGTAGATAGGAGGATAGACCTGTGGTAGGTAGGTGGATGTACCTATGGTTGTGAGGACAGCCCTTATACCGGGACATAGCCCCGTACTGTCCACAAAATGCAAGTCGATGTTGGGAGGGATTATATCCCCAGCACCTACTGTATACCTCCTTTCCCTGAAAGCATAATATGGATGCGTTATCGAGTAAAACACCGCTTCTTTTTTGCGTTATGAGCCTCGAATGTACTTAAGTAGGTACTATGTAGCTAAGTAGTCTTCGAGACACCCAGATATATGGGCATCTAGCAAGGTAGAAAGTCAGAGGTCCAAGTTCCTTGCCCCCGAAAGACGAAAAGCTCGAAGAATTAGCGAAAAAAGAAAGAACAGAGCCCCATGGCCTGTTGGATGTGAAAGGGCAACGCGTCCCAGGTAAGATATCAAGATATTCCTCGATCCCAATCAATCAGCTCCCCGTACAAAACCCAGCGCGTTGATCACTCTTGCTTGAACACACTCCAAGAGATCAATCCATCCTCGTCCAGTTTGTCCTCATCCTCGGCACAGTTGCCACAGCACATCTGGGTGTAGATGCGTCTGAGTGATCCCGGATTGAAAACCGCTCTCTCGCCACGCTTGGGCATCTCCCCGCAGGCATGGCACTTGACTCGCCTCTGTGGCGGGTCGGGGCGCGCCAGCAGCTTCCTCATCCATTTCGTCTGATATCCCCGGTACTGTGCCAAGAGGACATCCCTGACGAAGGTGGCAGGTATGACATCCTCGCTAATATCCCACTGAAGTCCCTTATCGCGGAGAAGCACCTCGCTTCCGGCTACGACGAAGTCTACAAGGACTTTATAGGGCTCTTCAAGGTCATCTCCAGACTGTAGGAGGCAGACTGCCGTATTGATACCGTCTCCGAGCTGTCGGATGAACCTGTCTCTTCCCTGAACCGGCCCGTCGTCGGCAGGAGAGGAAGGAAGCTTGCAGATCTCTTTGAGCTTCGTGCTCAGGTAGCTCTGTAAGCAGAGCATCGCGTATCGCTCCATGTTGTGAACCTCGAAGTCTCGGCCCAGGCTGTAGAGCTCGCTGCAGCTCGTCATGAAGGACTTCTTGATGGAAGGGTGCTCGAAGTCCTCAATCTTTCCAGCACCATAGATGAATTCGAGGACGAGCTCCATTTGGCTCAGGGAGTGCGAGTGCACCTCAATCACTGTCTTGCCCATCTCATCCTTCGGAAGCCATTAGTAGCTGACTACCATGTGACGATATTTCAGGAGAGTACCTACGTTCTTCTCTTTCAACTTCTGTTGGAACCATCCTGATCTCGACATGAGGAACGCTTTGTGGACAGCGATCTCTGTATCCTGGCACAGCAGTACACAGTCCGAGCCAGCGCCTGACCTCAGCATCCTGAGTAAGGTTAGATAAGATAAAAAGATTATCTATTCAGAGCCTGGTACATACTGCATGTCGCCTCTCAGGTCGAATAGTTTCAGTTGATTCACTGGCGCCGCGGGCCCGGCTTCCTCTGGATTGACAGACATGCTGTGTGTATCGATTGGTGCCTAAGAAGTCAAAGCTTTTGACTCTTAGAGGGAATAGGAACAAAGATCCTTCGCGCAGTAGGGGTTGTTGATATCGAAAGGTTGGAGACAGGAGCCGAGGCTTCGAGGTTGCTAGAGAACATGAAATCAAGGCTGTCCCAGGGTGAACTAGAGGCCGACCCGAATCAGTGGAATAAGAGGATCTTGGTAATTACCCGTACCGTACCGTAGAAGGATACGCAATAGGAAGGCACAGAAGCGGAGATAAAGATCGGACGAGGCTGTGGAACGCTCTCCCGTGACTTTGAAGAGATATGGAACATGAAGGAATGCGGCCTCGAACTAGTCGACTTGAGCCTCGCGTGGTGGGTGAACTTCGTACGGAATAGTTTGGGAGGCCGCCAGGGTACAAAGACCACAAGCTGTGATAGTGACTTAATATGGAGGCCGGATTCAGAGAGCTTGGTGGTCAACGGAGTGTGAGTGTCTTGGGATCTGAGGTCAGCAAGAAGGTGAGGAAGGTGTTATCACGAGCTTATAGGGCATGGGCTTGGGTTGACTTGGCTGATTCGATCAAAGTTTTGTCTTGCTTGGGATCCTAGAAATTACATTCTTCGGAAAGTCGAGAATGGGTGCTGCTTTATTGCATTCTGAGTTGCTCGCTGGGGGAAGCCCTGGGGGTGGATTTGTTTCAAGGAGCAAGATGTGATGAGCTCGGGACTAATTACAACAAAACTGCATGGCAGGAACAATAACAGACACATTTCTCCTTGATATATGGCCGTTAGATGATTATCAGCGAGTGCATATAGAAGTACGCATGGGAATCTCGCGTCAAGACGAGGATTGTCAGACTACTGAGGCACGTATCGCGGGAGTTGGTCAACTGGTCCAACAACGCCTTCATTGATTTCGTCAACCTTCTCAGGCGTTAATTATCAACATTTGAACATTCGATGCATTGGTGCATACTAAATTAAAAATCACCAAAAAGACAATGATGCTTGCGGTAATGTATTACGACCTCGAACACTGATGATGCTTGAATCCAGCCCTTCCAAGGTTGAACTGCTGAAGCGATCGCGGGATCACCATGCTGAGCGAGGCTTTCGGTTTTGCCAAACAGCTCAATCCTTATTCGAGGTCGACCACTTCAGGTATACGTCACTGGCCTCTATTGATGATATTCAACCTCCCTTATTGGTGACCAGAGGATTTGAGGTCTACTTGATCACCCGCTGCCCCAGTAAAACAAGCGGTTGAGTGGGTTCGTCGTTTGCCCAGGTGCCCTGACGCATTGCCAAGCCTAGCCAAGCCGAGCCGTTACAAGTCACTGGACCTCACCGTCGCCGGTTCCAAAGTACGATGACGCAGCGCCGAGATCATCAGTGCTACGTTGAACCAAATCTCCAGTTTCCCAGCTTTCCAACTTCTACTGCGCCCGCGCAGCCGCCCTCGACAGCAACAGTCCACACAGCATAATTACTTCTTCAAATACCGGCGGCCTCGATCTACAAACTCTGATTACCTACATACACCTAATCATTACAGATTGTTACCGACCTTCTGATCGATCAGTATTCCATGTACGATCCCCGTCGTCCTGCATCCTCTCGAAACCCTTAGGCAGCTCTACTAACCTCGCCCTTGCTAATCTTCAGCCTCAAAACCTCCACATAAACTTCAATCGAACTTCTCTTTCTTTCACATAACGAATCAAAAGATAAAATAAGATAAAACCATGCCTTTCTTCTGGTCCAAGAGCTTCGGCGGCCGACATTTCGGCACCAATGTGACGGCCGACCGACACGGTGTGAGGCGCGGACCCTGGCGCCTGACGTTGGGCAGGTTCAACTGCTTCAGATAAGTCAGCGGCATTGCGGCTAGGGAAAGGGATGGCCATCGCCAGCGGCAGTTTTACCCACGGGGCCGGTCTGGACCTACATTGACGCTTACGAAACGCGACGAGGTTCGAGACGTGCCTCCAGGGCTGGGGAGCAACATTGGTTCGACATGGCTATCCTGCTGCTCAAATTCGACCTCGTATAAGCCGACACTGAGGGATTGGGGACGGCTGGCATCTAGGAGACCCGCGGAAATCGACATGGTAATGCGGCGACTTGGGAGTTTTGGTTGACAAGAGTTTACGGACACAATCACGACAAGAAATCGGGCGTTACGGAGGAGGCGTCTCTTTCAGAAATCGGTGGGCTCACCGTGAAGAGCCATGAGTGTGCCATCGCGAGACTAGTGAGGCAGACGAGGCTATCCTCAATAAAGTGTTGACTGATGCCAATGCGTGTTGTGCTTCGTTCGACTCAGAACATTGACGGCCAATATCACGAGAGAGCAACCAATCATTTCGATATACTCAGTCACAAGAATGACCATGGCCAAGTAATTATATCCTCCGGACGAAGTCCACCGAGAGGTCGATCTATCTAATACAAGCCCAAGCCAAGTACAAAACGTCTCTTTCACAATCACCCCAGCCACAGCCGCCTCACGGTTCAAAAGTTCATTCCCGCATAATAGCCCAGATCATGTCATGCATCACGAGCTCCCATGCCAGCAAATGGCGACAGGGCACGTTCCTGAAAAGACGCCACATAAATCCTCCGATCTGACCACCGCTGCCGCCATCATCATCACCACTGTCGTCTCATGACCAAGAGGAGGTATCACACCGACTGGAGAAGATACCCCACGCTACGTAGAACTGACAGCACAACTGTGCCCATTGGCCGTATATGTTGTGCTAGTATATTACTATTACTGCCCCCCTCCCACCCATCCCTGGGCATACAGCTAGCTGGCTGACAGCCCACCTCCTCGCTCGGTGGGCTTGCAGATCAGGGGCTTCGGTGTGTATCTGGGGAACAACATGGCCAAGGGCGCATGATGCAAGGCTAATGCAAGCGAGCTACATATAGTACTAGCTCGTCAGGAGGATTAGGTCTGTGTACATGAATGCTCCGCGCAATTATGCGGTTCATAAAGCCACCCGGGCAGGCACAGAGGATCGCGATATTGGCTGCAGAGAGTAAGCGCGATACCATGACCGCGCATCTCGCCTCCCTCCACCTGACTAACCCGGCCTGCCGGCTCAGCATGGCGGACAGCGCCCATAGCAATGGACGCCGCTGTAGATGGGCCTGGCCAGAAGCAAAAGAGCGGTGAGGATAGTCAGAGAGAGACAGAGTTAGCTAGCATCTAAGAGAAACATGAGTGCGGCATGGGAAACAAACAAACTGGCCTAGCATACCCGGGTTATGTAGTTTCAGGCGCAGGCCCGTTTCGGAGCGACACCGGCCCGGCCCAGGTCGGAGCCGGTCCAGGTACGCTCATAGGGTTCGGAGCTTTCAAGATTGAATTGGCACGCTGCAGCGCGAAGTCCCGAGCGCTGCATGTGGCTGATGGTACTCCACGGAACGGGCGTGAGACCCGGGTATGATGGGTACTACTCGACTCGATGCATCTCATCACACTCGCTACAGCCACAAGCCTCAAGCCTCAATATCAAGAGAAGCAGCAGGAGGAGAACCCCACGACTTATCGCTCAGGTCGACCAAGCTGGGCCAGATTCGTTCTGCAGTCTTCCTAAATCTGTAAATACGAAAGAGGAGGTTCCTCCATACAAGGGATAAAATAACCACCAGTGCCATCGGTCAGATATAAGACACGGCGTAAGGTAGGGGCGTGGGTCTTAGATACAGCAGATTGTCTTAGATACGGATAGATCGTGTGATGGGGTGATTGGTCTCGGGATAAGGCATACGTCGCGGCAACCGCAAGCCCTCATTGCGACACAACAGGTCGCAGTACGCCCTCGTGGGCATGAGGTCCCACGGTGGAGATGGTTTCACAGCTGTGATACAGCAGGCCCGGTCTGGCCAACCATCCGCCGGGTGCCGGCTTGGCAGGCGTCGGCTTGCCAGATTGGAGTCTGCGGAGTGCGGGGGCCTAGGCATAAGGATGCCAAGATGGTAAAATGAAATGGGTGATAGTGCATGGTAGAGCGCGTATGTATGGTTCGGAAGAAGGCAGCATGCTGACGGGTCCCAGGTATTCGGACCTTCACAACGTTTCAGATAGAATGTATGTGGACTCGGGATTGTGGTTCTTGGGGTCGAAGGAGAATACTTGCTTGGGTATTGTTCTACCGTGCAACGGTACGGCTTTGCTTCTGTATGCTAAATGCAGGACTGGGCGGTACCTGAGCTGGAAAACTGGCCTGTAGGACCACACTTGCGGCAGCAGTGCCGTAGAGTGTCCTATTGGTGCGCTGTGCAGAAGGCCGGATGCAACAGACCTAGAAAATGGTCCACTGGTTGCTTGCAACTACTCCCGCAATCCAGAGCTTCCAGGGGATTGTGGATAGTGTTCACGCATAGTGGCAAGGCTTCAATCGAGGGGACGTTGCGTATGTGCAATGATATGACCACACAGCGACTGCTTGCAACGAAAGAGTACAGTAGCAGTGATGCGACCTCTTCATGACGGGTGACCTGCTCACATGTCAAAGATCTGAGATGGTCTTGGCGCATGAAGACGACCAGAGAAACCTGGAACTGTGAGCACAATGGCGTATCATATATTAAATAATGACCCATTTCCGTCATAACGATGTGTTATATAGAAGACGATGATAATTGTTGCCCATGAGCCTCATCTCGAGGTCAAAGACAAGATCCGGACATACCTGTGTAAAACTCGACTTGAACCTCGAGTGGCAATCTGCCAGCCAGTGGCAAGCTTGCGACGGAAATTGGAGGAAATCCATGCCAACTCCTTTGAAGGTTTGATCGGGAGAAAGTATGATGTGCGACTCGTGACAGACACGCAGACGGCTGGTGCTTCGTCTGGCATCCGAACACGAGAGTCCCAGGCATAGCGAGACGATCCTTAGCTGACATGGCGGAGGATTTGAAGAGGCAACACTGGTTTCCTGGGCATCCACGGCCTCCGTTTTCAGCTCCAGTATGTGCACGTGGAAGATCTCGTCCGGTAACGATGAGAGGCTGATATAGGCTGGACACTAGGCGGACGTATGTGTGTTCTGGGCTGGCAGTGTGGAAGCTTCAGCTAGCCACTATGTGGAATAAGCAGTGCGTCGGACGGCCCACGCCTTCCAAGGCTGGCATGTCCTTGATCTAGTTTAAGTATATTAGTTGACATATCTCGCGGTCTGCATGGACCGAATCCTGAATGACTGTATGCATGCCTAGGGCGGGCTGAACCTCCACTGGACACAAATCGGGCCGATGGACAGCCCAATCGGCCTATTGCCTGCACGATGCAAGGCACAGGCCAGATGAGGAAACTCGGATCCTAGGTTGTGCGGGCAGCAATCAAGGTGGCATTGTGTGGTCGTGATGGAGGATCCCCGATATGATCCATGCCAGAGTTCCCCAGATCTCGCTCCGTCTTGACCAGGGACCACACAGGGGAAGTGGGGGTGACAGTGTCGATGAATACGCGTAGTGTGGCGATCATGTACTTTATGTTGATGAACAGAGGTTGCGCCTCGTATATGCTCGAGATTGGACACAATATCGGCTTGTAGGCAGGTGATTGCTCACGTCGTACAGTGAGGATCAGGCAGCTGCAATGGGGCAACAAGATTTATATCACGACGATCTGTTGTGTCAGCGCCAGATACGAATGTCAGCAAGTATAGGGATATTTGGGCGTCCGTGTGAGCTGAGTTGACAATTCTGTTTCCATCGTGATGTCCGTAATAACCTGTTTGGGTCGGACAAATCGATGCTATGCCGGCTTGCAGGTATCGTCATGATGCTGGCATACCTGGGTAGTCCACCCAGGAATGGATGCTCCCTGGCTTGAGGCAGTAGATCCACAGTGTCTCGTACTGCTGCTGTGCTGTCAAAGTTTCGGGACGACAGACCGTAAGCAGGCATGGATGTATTCCATTGGAGGGAGGAAGAGACGCGCGTCCAAGATCAGGTCGATGAAGAGACGAGGATGAATAACATGGGAGAACCTCGGGAAGAAACGGTGGCAGGCAGAGGATGTAGTCATGTCCGGATCCGTAAGGCGCTGCTCCGATCGTGCTCGGTTGTCTCTACGGTAAGTACGGGAAGTTCAGGGACATCGACGCTAGAAAGCACAGGCCAGACCTTAAATTCTCCAGGGGCAGGAAGGGGAAACCAGGCAGCGACCAGGGGCCTCCCCACTGTCACACCTTGCCCTGAAAGCCCCTGCTCGTCCCGACCGCACATGCACTTACTTTCTTATCGCTAATTCCGGGGTGTTATCACCGGCCACATTTTGTTATCTGTCATGACCGTTTGTTACCCAGTGGTTGATAGTATGCTGCTCCCTCCACACATCCGCGCATCAGAGTTGCTGGGGCGATGGAGAAGATGGAGAAGATGGAGGTCCATGGTCAGCGCCTACCGCGGCCTCATCAGTACCCACTTGGGTAGAGTCGCCAAGTTTGCGACAAGCCTCCAAGCTTGACAAAGTCGCCAGAAGACGAAACACTTAAAAAGGACATCTCCGCTACTTACTCGCATCGACGCTAGTCCTCGCGAAGTTCATACCTGAAGTCCTGTCTGTGGAAGACATGGGGCCACACTGGACCGTCATATGAACAATCAATCCATGGATGATATGTATCGGTTCAGGGGCTGAGGACCACCGTGGATACGAGAGGGGAGGCACACTTTACAACCGACGCGACCGGCCACTTGCTTTTTGTCTGCTCGACTTATTATCACCAACCGCCGCTTCCGGTCATCTCAACTCCGATCGACTGTGGCATCATCGTGTTGCCGTGCTATCCAAGCCTATTCGAACCCCCTCCTCATCATCTCACCTTCTATCTGCCACCTACGTACACAGACATCTGCACACACAGATTTGATATACCGGGATCTAGGGGCACTGCACGGACAGGCGCAGGCGCAGGCGCAGGCACAGGTGCAGGCACAGGCACAAGGTCTGTTCCTGGACACGTTCATCAAGTCCGAGTGTCGCTGCGAGTAGATCGGTGCTTTGCATCATCCGGCATTCGCTTTGTGCTGCCAACGTGCGCATTGCTGGGGCAAGGAACACGAATCAGACAATCAAGAATACCAGTCTCGCTTCCGTGGCCAAATCCCGAGCCACAAAAAAAGATTTCTCGATTCGCACACCTGTCTGGGGACATCCACGCATTGTTGTCGTGACGGCGTCACAGCTCCAGCTTGTTGCTACATAGTACATCCTTCCCCCTCACACAACAACTGGCTTCACCCATGCAAGCTGCTGCTGTAGCGAAGGTCCAACTGTCGGTGATTGTAGCCAACGGCTAGTTTCCGTAGCCTGCGTAGCCTGCTCCTTGGTCTCTTCCCGTCCTACGGCAGATAACGGAGACACCCACCATACCTAGCTGCCCTGGTTATCTAGTACCCTCTTTGCAGTTGACGTTGACAATCCCGATCGTCCGTAAACCAGTTGTCAGTCTTTAGCCTAGGATGATCCTCTAGCATCTGCATTGACCACTTGCGTGCCTGGACCGGGTTTGCTGGCTGCGAACTCCTCCCCTCCCCCCTACACAGTACATCCATGGATAGTACAGCTTTTTTTCGCTGCATGTCGCGATGGTTGGCCGATTCGATCGGGGACCCTCACAGTACCTAGGTAGCCCTGGATTCTATCGAGGCATGTACTTCGTACATAATATGGTACCATGTTAGTTCCTGAGCCAGGGTGGAGCGAGTCCACGATTGTTCCAACAAAAAGAGGAGAGCGACGATGCAGGACTCGGACCACTCAGGCACGAAAGTCTCCTGGGAGACTACTGAAGTAGCCGTCCGCCCGCCCGCATGTCTGGGTGCAGATGTAGAAGAGGGACGGACGGACAGCGGCGTATACCAGACAACGGCGTCAGGGACCGGCCCTGATCTGAAGGTACCATCAACAAGCGTGTCCAGTAGGTCCAGTAGTCCAGTAGTCCACATGTCCCATCCTTACCTAGCTAGCCTAGGCACACCTTTACCAGCATTAGCAGGCTTCCAGGTGTCCACTAGTCTAGGGGATTTTCACGTAGGGAACTGGCGGCTTTTTGGTTCGGTGCAACATTGCCACTCTTTTCACAGGCGTCGGCTCCCCTGCCACCTTTTCTGCCTCCCCTTTTTCTCCAATCCGAATTGCTGCACAACGTCACTCACTTCCTCTTTATCCGTCAGGTCAGGCTTGCTCCGTCTCTACCGGCGCTATTACCGCCTTTATCATTTGATTGCTTCCGGCATCAGCGACGACGGTCTGGGTTCTGTGAGAAAGTGCCTTGCTCACTCACAACCATCTATCTCAACTGACACACAAGACTCCCAACCCATCGACACCTATCTATCTATCTATCCATCTCTCTTCCGAGTTTCTTTGTTTTGTTATTGTCCGGCCCGGCCTCATCCACCGAGGGTCCCTCCCCACTCGGTATCCCGGAGAACAAAAGTCAGTCAGCAAGGGGCAGCAGGGCTGTGTGGACCGCCGTCGCTTTTTCGAGCGGCACACAAGGATCCGCTCCTGCCCATCCACAACAAACAGGGCAGAATCATCACAAAACAGAGAAAGAAAACACAGCGTCCCCTCAATCTCGAATGAACAGCATCAAGTCCTGGGCGTTGCTCCGCTTCCCTATCCTCTATCCTCATCCCCATCCCCGACTCGACACGACTCGACAAGGTCCTCGGCCTCTCCTCCTCTCTGGTCAGACTACTTTGTCCACGCACCACTTACAGTAGTAGCTTACAACCCGTCTCTCAAACATCATCCCGCTGCAGCGCCCCGCATTACCCCTGCCGAACCTTGCGCACCGACTGTTGGCGTCTTTCGTCTCAGCCTCATAACAGGCTACTGGATTCTTAAGCGCCGCATCGCCCTCCCTTGGAATCCTTCTGGTCTCCCTTTGAATCTTCGAATCCTCAGCTCGTCCGCCGCGATTTCGGATTACAAGAATGGCGGCGACATTTCGATCCGTCAACCTGTCACAAACACCCTCTCCCGACGCGAAAAGGGGAGCAGCCAAGCTGACATCTCCCACGACGCCCCGACCCAGCACTGCCCCTCATTCTCTCCCACCACCACAGAAGGCCATGGATGATGCAACAACTCCGACCCGAGCCACTTTTGGCGCCAGTGCAATGGCACACCAGAAACCCCTCCCATCGTCGCCATTTCCCGATGGTGTTCAATTACCCGAAGACGTTGCCGAGAAGCAGCCACCAACTCGAGAGAACTCGCATCATTCGAAGAGGTCGAGAGAATCCGCAGAGATGGATGTGGATGAATCAGAGGAGAGGGACGCAGCCGGAGGTGACGATGATGCCGGGTCTGACGGAGAGGATAGCGTGAACGCCGATGGGTCGAGGTCCAACAAGAAGAAAAAGTCGCAACGCTTCTACTGCACGGATTACCCACCGTGTAATCTGAGCTTTACGAGAAGCGAGCATCTGGCGAGGCACATCAGGTAGGGATGCCAAGTCCTGTGGATAAGACTATTACTGACAGTAACTTTCCTAACAGGAAACATACTGGTGAGCGCCCTTTCCAGTGCCATTGCTCCAGGCGATTCTCCCGACTCGACAACCTCCGACAACATGCCCAAACTGTACATGTGAACGAAGACATCCCCATCGACTCTCTTGCTGCTACTGGCACAAGGTTCCAGAGGCAAATACGGACCGACAGGGTGCGTCAAGGTACCGGGAGAGCCAGGGCGTCCACAGCCGGAAGTGTAGGAGCACCCGCCCGTGGTCACTCCAAGTCACTATCGACGTCTAGCATCACTAGTGTCAGCTCCATCGGCTCGAATTATAGCACAAGGGACGATATGCGAAGGCGCCCACCGCCTCTTGTCATGGCCGATCCCCAGGCTAGACTGTCCATCGAGTCCTACCGTAGTGCTGGCTCTGGGCAGTTCCAATACCGGCCGGCGTCCCCTAGCGAGTACAGCACTCCAACGTCGGCAACCTTCTCGACAGGTCAGAGCAGTCCGAGATGGGGTTCAGTCGTTGGTTCGCCAGCCACCTCATACTCGCGTGGTCACGTCATGTACGCGTCCGGCTCTCGAACTCCTGGTCGACGACTTAGTGTGCCTTCCGGAGGCAATCCCTTCCAATCTCCTCACGGTGCCGGGGGCTTCGGTCGGCCGCTGTTCGGCCCTGGCTCTCTGAACTCATCTCACAACGCTGCGCTTGCCTCACCAAATGGCAGCCTGATTGGTTCTCCGACAATGTCCACAGCGTCCGGCTGGTCTCGGCGCGAGTCTGCACCAAATGCTGCTGACGAGGCGTGGCGGAGGAGAACGTGGCACCCCGACAGCAGTAACTTCGCGAACCCTGGCAGTCGCTTGAGCCAGGTCATCACGTCGTCCCAGCTCGAGCCTACCCCCGAGCCATTGCCTGCTGTCAGTGGCCATGGACCTCAACAGAACATTCGCCTTCCGGGCATCGAATCCTTTGACCCGGTTCCTCGTCGGCCTGCGTCGCCGCCCAGAAGGGTTCCTTCTCCCATGATGATCGATTCTGACAGCCCGAATCCCCCGGCACTGTTGCCCTCTGCGAATATCTGTGAGGAGCGTCGCAACCTGCCGCAATGGGAGATGGGTCTCCACCGTGGGCTCACTCGCCTGGAGATCAACAGCACTACTCCGCCTCGAGACGGCGCTGGCGCTTGGGCGAACGAGGTCCACCAGGCCATGCAAGCCCGTACGGAGCAGCAGCAGCAGCAGCCTCGACCCTACCAGCCAACTGTGCGGTTCGAGCCCGAACCTCAGATCGTTCACCCACCACCGCAGAGCTCGATACATGCTGGCCCCCCTCGAGGCCACCACCACACCATGTCGGCCCCTTCAATCCCTGCTTCTCGAGGGGGCAAACGCCATGGCTGGTATAACGGGCCTGTCACGGTTCACGAGGACAGAGTTTTGGAGGGTCGACCACACGTCGATCGCATCGCACACCCCAATCTCCATGCTTTCACCGGCTTTCCGGCGCGGGAACAGGCCCCACAACAACATCACTCCCAGTCGACCAACCCTGATTCTTTGAGGAGGCTCGAGGCCCTAGTTGCCGTCGCAACAAGTGAGTCGTCTACTGCCACGGCCTGTTAGAAGGCTGACGAGTGCAACAACGCTCGAATGAACTTTTCTTTGTGTTGATATTATACCGGCACGAACTGGGGTACACATACATATACTACAAACAACGACGTTACGACACCTACACCTATCTTCATCATCGATTCACGACATTTATGAAACTCCACCAATCGCAATGGGGAGGCATACATGCCACGAAATGGGGCCACGCATTATACACGATCGCTACTCTACGCCAGTCTTTCCGGGGTTATTATGATGACACATTGATACCAGGTCGGCGGTCTGCAACCAATTTATGACTTTTGGACGGCACTGGGTTCTGTTTTTGGCGCTGTGGGATACACTTGATTTTTCTTCTATTGTTATCAGCGTTGCTTTTTCCCATTACCTTGCACTGAATGATCTGCGGCGTTTTCATTACTATTCGACACTACAGCCTCTCCACTCGCTCCTCATCTCGTCTCACACCAGCCTCTTCCCAACTTCACGCCTTACCAGCAAAAATCTGTATCCCTGGTTACACTCTCAACAACATCAACACGATAGGGCTATGGGCAGCAACACCTCGGTTCGGACATCGACACACGACACCGACTTTCGGATATCAGCAGGGCTATACTTCCACGATGTTTTTGCAGTGTGAAAGTGGCGACGAGAGGCCATTGTGCTATTCGGGGGTAGGGAAAGGATCCGGACCGAGGCCCTGCACCATTGGTAACGGGACGGCCCAATTGCTGCTTCTTTGATACCCGTCTATCCGTAATACAGGAAGGACCTTTTTGGTCGCTACCTCGGCTCCGCGTTCTCTTGGTCTCGATGAGTGGTTACCGGAGGCATCGTGTAGGTTTGCATATCTTGCCATGGAAGTGGAAAAGTCTACAGAACTTGGTTAGGGAGGCTAAATTGAACACGTTTTCACGGGGTTGGCGAATATGACCAGAGAAGGCGACTATTGGGCGGGCTCTCTGTTTTTCTTGCATCTGTTATTTCAATGTTGGTTGTATGGCAGTCTTTCCTGTCGTCTATCCCATCGTTCATTTGTTTGTTCTGTTTTCGAGAGCGGGTTTTCCGGGAGGTTTTATGTTTATTGATGGGATTGATACCCTCAGGATTTTATAGTGGTTTTATTGGATAGTGATCAATGGTGAATGACCCTTTTCTCCTGAGTATCCTGATGGTCCTCATGTTTCGTACGCAGTGGTGATGACGCTTCTGATGATCTAAAGCCTAGAGCAATTTGTATCGCCTCGACTGTAAGAGACCCCGGTGCTGTCATCCGAGCTGGCCAGAGCTGTGTGCGGTCGATGTCGACAGGGCTTCCTTTCCAGTGCAGCCTCGACCCCTTCAGCGGTCCGGGATCTTATATGTACCGGACCCGGATTAGAGAGGCGCTCGCCGGAAGTGGGAAAGATCTCCGGCTGAGCTCTAGACCCGGCGGTCTGGTTTTCTGTTGCTTTCTTGGGCCTGGAGATCCTTCCGTCGGATGTAACTTGGCTTCTCTGGAACGGAGGGAGAAGGGGGCAGACATCGACGTATCTAGGTACCTACTATGTAGGCGATCTAACGCTGCGATCGAGGCGCAGGTCTGCGTACCACACCACATTAAGTGATGCTGGGCCCAGCTTACTCCAACATGACCATCTGTTTGTCCATCACATGTAAGAGCAAGGCGAGATATGAGGATGTGTAAGAGCTCAGACACGATGTCGTCACTGCTATACAAGGGCTCGTGTGCGCCTGGAAGCATCATGTCGTATGCCCCCAGCAGGCAGGCAGCTAAGGCAGGTCGTCCACTGATTGATCATTCGAATGGTCGGTGTGGCTTGTTGACCAGAGACAGAAACAGGGGTGGAGTTGTTGCAGTTGCAGGTGCAAGGGGTGCAACGAATCAAAGAGGGGGGTGATGACGTCGTCAGCCACAGCAGGATCGATGCTTCATCGAGCACGAGCACGAGCACCTTCGAGGGTTGACTGGTCGTTGTGGTGTGGCCAGTGTGGGTGTTTCAGGGATATTGCAGGCTGTATATATTACTTACACCTCACAATGGCGTGGAGGAGATCAAGGCATGAGACCACCGTTGTCCTGGGCGAGGGGTGGTGTGGCTGATATCATAGGTGTCTGGTCTGTACGGGCAGGGGAGCAAGCTGGTATAAGACCTGTGCTGGACGGTTAGGATCTTGGTGCTGCGCCCTCGTTCCTTATTTATATCTAGGTTATTCTTTAGATCAATATCCCACTGTTGATCATCCGTTTCTAGTTCGATAATTCAGTAATTGTCATCATCCCTTACAAACACCCGATAGCATCGATCTTCGGGTTGACCATCCTCAAGACGACAGACAGATATACCTACCACTCAACACCAAAAATAACATCACACATAACGTCCAGCCAAGATGGCAAATCTCCAACCACCCCAGGCCCCCGAAACTCCTCAGATTCCTCAGCAGGAGCAGGAACAGAAGAAGCAGACATGGGGCGAGTACGGAAAGAAGGTCTACAACGAGCAGTACGAGAGATGGGTCCCCTGGGTCGAGGACTTCTACCTGCGATTTTTCACGAGAGACAACAAGGCTAGCTATGCTACCAAGGGTAAGGCGTCACTTAATTCTCACATCATACTTCTCTCCTTGCTCACATGTACATCGAAATCTCCACATTCCGTCTCTATACCACCACGCACAACCTTTCTTCCACTCCTCACCTTTCCCGTACTCTGCTAAACATAAATCCACACAACAGACACCCTCGACAAGTCCAAAGTCACCGGAGTTAAACAGGTCGACAACCTCCAGGACGGTGTGCACAACCTCGTCGCGGGCCAGGTCGGCCAGGATGGTCTGCTCCAGCCTGTCGGCGACGCCTTCTCCAGAGAGGGCATCAACCGCGCCGAGAGACAGGGCAAGGACGACCAGGGGAACTACGCGCCGGGTCCTGCGGGTCAGGTTGTGAACCCCATCGCCGACGGCGGCAAGAAAGTCGGTGGCGGGCTTGTTGATGGAGGGAAGGCTGCTGGTGGGTACGTTGGAGGTCTGTTTGGTGGCGGGAAGCAGAAGTGAGAAGGGTCGTGGAGGCTCTCGTGACAGTAACAGGATCTGGCTTTATTTTTTTCTTCTTCGTGGTGTGTGCTCATGTCTGAGGCAACCTCATGGTCCCGGTTTCTTCTTTTCATGCTTTTCCTTGGTGACATTGCAAAGCACCCGCTGTATTATACCCTGTCTTGCGGACCTTTTTCCGAGTTTGTAATGCCCATGAGATACGACATCGTCGAAGTTGAAGCGTAACCTGATGTCATGGTTGATTGTTCACACCACTGGTAATCTTTTCTGTCCGAATGTCCGGCTATACGAGTGGGCCTATGCCTGTATGGCTGTACATATGTCCCCCAGAGTAGATACCCATTGGATTCCATCTTACCTCTAGAGCCAAATACATCCTACAAGCTCAGAGCCCTCCGAATGGCCTCCGTATCCCCCGACTCCTCGCACAAACGACGAAAAACAGCCTCATCCCCTTTACGATCCAGAAGCTGCTTTACACTCCCCTGCTCAACTATCCTCCCAGCTTCCAGGACCACGACGCTGTCATAGTCGGCAATGGACAGTAGCCTATGAGCGATAGTGATGACCGTCGTTCCAGCCGCAGCGACACGGGGCCGCAGGCCAGCCTGAATGGCAGCATCGGCGGCATGGTCGACACTCGCAACAGCCTCGTCAAGCACTAGCACGCGAGTCTTCCGTAACAGGCCACGAGCGACACATAGGAGTTGACACTGGCCACACGAGAGGTCACTTGCCGGCTGGTCAAGATCCAGGGCCAGATGCAGGTCCTTGTAGGGTCCTTCTTGCTGCTGCTGCATCGACCGCAGGACGCCCAGAATCTCGCCATCACTGTGCTGTCCTAGTGGGTCCAGGTTGGTACGCACACTGCCATCAACGAGCTGCGGGTCCTGCGGGATGATGGTGATCGCAGTGCCTCTGAGCCTGGCCAGCTCTACACCCGCGATGTCGACGCCGTCGATCTCGATCCGCCCCCCGTCATCATCGACCTCCAGAGCGCGGATGAGAGCCAGAGCCATAGAGCTCTTGCCTGCGCCTGTACGACCGACAATGGCTACACGCTGGCCAGCCTTCACCTCCAGGTCGATGCCTTTGAGGACGGGCTCGAGGTGGGGACCGTAGCGGGCAGTGAAGTTGCGGAAGCGTACGACTCCACGCGTCGGCCAGTCCTGAGGTACACTCTCTGGGGATTGTTTTGACTCCTATGCTCCAGTTTCCTCTTGTTCTATGGACGTATACTCGACGATCATCTCGACAGAGGTCAGATTCTGTTGGATGATGGTATATATCTGTACAAACCACAGCATGTTCTCGGTGAAAGTGGTCGCATAAGTGAGCACGAGCCCTGCAGCACCGGTGTCGATCGAGCCCACCTCCCAGACGATGAAGGCACCGGTTATGAACGTGATGATACTGCTCAGAATATTGACCCGCATTGTCAGCCACTGCTTGCCGGCCCAGAGGAGGAGATACGGCCGATTCAGGCCGTCGACAAGGTTACCGTGCTTGGCCGCAAATACAGCCTCGCGACCGTAGCCTCTGATACTGACATATCCGGTGATTGTTTCACCAATGCGCTGGTATAAAGGCGAACGTGATACTGACTCAATACGCTTGAGGTCTTGTGCTCCTCGAACGTACAGAGCGGTAACGTAATAGTAGGCGAAGAAGATAACCCCTAGAACAAGGGCCAGTGCAACCCCTGGGATCACCCACAAGATGAGTACAACAATCATGGCCACCGTGGCGGCGATCTGGGATGCGCTGACCGAGAAGGAGGCTAGAGACTGGTCCACCACACTGATATCTTTGGAGAAGCGATTCGTGATCTGGCCCAGTGGACGGTCGAAGAAGGCGAACTTCGCAAACAGGACAGACCTTATCAGTCGTTCGAAGATCTTGGACGACGCTTTGAGCGAGCCAGAGAACGTTATCAAGTCCCTCAGGAAGGTTACGAGCGAGTACGTAACACATATCGCTGTATAGACTGCCAGGTAACGCCATGCAGCTACTTCCTCCGCGATCTTGACTGCAGCATCCTTGTCCAGTCTATCATACTGGAATTCCCACTCCTTGATCCATAGATTCGTTCCTAGCGAGGCTAGTTGTTGCGCGACAAATCCAATGATGACCACGATCCAGAACCACATTGACCCCATATCTTTGATATACCTCGAAACGATGGTCCATGATACTGCGCCTTCCTCTTTACCTTCGACTTGGTCGCAAGACGTATCTTTGAAATTGTCCCCGTTCTCCAAATTATCCTCAGACAATATATTGACAGTCAGACCATCAGTCTCCCAAGTGTCAGCATCCACCCTTGGCTCCGCTGCATAAGCGTCCACGAGACCTTTGGGCCAAGATTCCTCGGAAGTGCCTTGAGCTTCAACCCGTCCAGCATCGAGCTTGACGACATAATCGCAATTGGGTACAGCGAGCTGAATATTGTGCGTCGCAAGTATGCAAGTTCGACCTCTCATCAACGGCCCTTTGATCGCATGGAAGAAGACATGCCTGGCAGTACGCGAATCTAGAGCGCTAAGGCAGTCATCGAGTAAGACATACTTGGACGGGCTGTATAGTGCTCGGGCGAGGGACACGCGTTGCTTCTGTCCGCCAGAGAGACGGCTTCCGTTCTCGCCCGCCAGGGTCTGGTCGCCGTTGTTGAGCGTCGCGATGTCTTAAACCAGCTCAACGGCTCGTAGGACTTCTTCATATCGAGGGCCGCTGAACGGCAATCCGAGTAAGATATTATCGCGTATGCTTTCGTTCAAAATCCATGGCTCGTGGGGGCAGTATGCTGTTGTTTCGTAGATCCCCAGCGGGCTCTCTCCGCGAGACTCTCCACCACTCAAGATTTCATCGACATTTCTGTGATGGGGAAGATAAACTCGCCCTTCATCCAGTTGCATTTCTCCCAGAAGCGCCAGTAAGAGTGAAGACTTTCCCGATCCACTAGGGCCGCAGATCACATTGAGAGCCTCTTGCCGAAATTTGATGTCCAGACTCTGCAACTTGAATCTTGCGGGTGGGTGGTCTTCTTCGATCTGCAAAGTGGTTGCTGATCCGCTCAGGGGCCACGTCAGGCTGGCACTTTGCAACCCAGTGAATGAGGTATACCCTGTCGAAAGCTGTTTGTGCTTGTCCTCTCTCGCTCCTTCAGGAAATTGTCGACGCGAACGAACGATACGTATGCTTGGATGAGAAATGTGATTGAGTCGGCCATCCTATTGAGCGGAATCCGGAGTACAGCGAATGTGGCCAACGCCGGAAATGCGATTGATGTGCCGAGACCGTTATGCCACACCACGGTATAAAAGAAACATGTGAGGATCGTAACGACAAAGGGGAGCGAGTAGAAGACCGTCATAGAAATTGACCACCAGATGAACCGGGAGCGCATTATTTTCATCTCTGTCCACCTCTTCTCCATGACCCGCGCCTGGAAAGGTAAGTTCCCAGGCATAATATTTGATAGTGGGGATCGCATTGAGAAGTTCGTTGCTGGTATGAATCCTGGCATCGCTAGCTGACAATAACCGATTTGGGACCGCTGCTAGGCGCTTGGAAACCAAGATGTTCAGAGGTAGTAAGGCGATAATGAGGATGACACCGAGCACACCACTTAGGCCCAGAGATCGGTAGAGCAAGCATGTCCCAATAGTAACTTGAACTGGAAATGTCACCCAGACCAGATACAGGCTTCCGCTCATGGTGCTGATGAAGTCGATATCCTATGTGCACTGATGTTAGCGATTGACAAGCTCTATGTTCTGTGACCAAGTGGACTTTTGCGGTTGCACACAGTGGACACAATCTGCCTTGGGGTGTATTTTCCTGCGGCCCTTTAGGTAATCACACGGCGGACAGACTGTATCAGTGATGCGAATATGGCCTCCGGTATGAGTCTGCCAGTCACATGATTTTATGCAGGTACGGTCCGAGCCAACGAGATGTTGAAGACTATAAGAAGTTTTAGGAGAATAGCTCACCCCAGAAACGAAATTGAAAATTGCACCATCGGTGGTGAGTTGGGCCTCCGCAGCCGTCATCCCATCCGTGGATTGCAGCGACCTCACCATCCTCCTCCGCAGTATCTTCGTGTAAACCTGATCCAATAGAACGGCACGCAACTTAGCGCTGATTTTATAGCCGACCCATCCGCATTGACAGTCTGCTATGCCGGCTACAAGACTGGACAGCAGCAGACCTATGACATAAAGCCAGGCGGTCGTTATCGGAACTTCCTCCGGAGCTTCCAAGTACTCGAGGATGAGCTTGATGAGCATCGGAGGCAGGAAGACTAAGACACACGTAAGTGCAGCCCATACAGCTTGTCGTAGCAAGTCCCTTTCTAGATAATGGGAGATGCGTACCAGCATAGGGGCTGTAGAGGATGTTGTGGCACGGAAAATCGAAGTGATATTGGTTGAGACCAGGTTCCTGTTGAGCGAGTAAAGATCGACTATTTCCAGTGGTCCTGCCCTGACAGCCTTCCATAGCAAATGGTGCAATGCTCCAAGCTGTCTACTTGTTTGGTCATCCCATAAGCATCAATCTTTTCTGTCTGAGTACTGACTCAGTAGCAACCTTGACCTACCCGATGCATCCACCAGTATCTCTCCTACTCAATCACCCCTTGCTATCACGGTGGCCAACGAAGCGTCCGTCGGTTTACATCGAAACCTCATACAATGGGCTCCCCATTCACCACAGGAAGTGGTTCTGTCGTAGGCACGATGGTTGCAACCCATCCTTCTATATCTGATTCCACAGTATCGTCCTCCTCTGTTATATATCGTGAGAATTCAGATACACCACCTTCGAAGCTCGGCAAGGACGAATACGAAAGCCATGTTTCGCCGTTACTGCGATCGAGTGCCTCGATACCCTCCACAATGGTCTCATTCCAGGCATAGAAGGATGTCACATTCTGCCTCGTCGCCAGGCTCTCCTTGCCAAGTCGTGTGCCTGTCAATTGAGGCAGTGATGATTCCTCGCTGGATAGTAAGCTGCGATCGATCATGCAGAATACAGATGAGAGTAGACTGTTTGCTTCAGCTATCACGTACGCGCTGTAGATATTCAATGGGTACGAGTAAGTCGATACATGGCCGTTGGAACCGGACTTGGAGTATTTCCCGGAGCTGACCATCTCCAGTGACTGGTTGTATGCAGGATTGGTCATATTCTGGATATTCGAAAAATAGAGGTCTTGGCTCCATGAGACCGCACTTTCCGTACCGTTCCCGGCGATCAAAGTTGAGGAGACGGTAATGGTCCGTCGAGCGCTGAGGGAAACCCACAGTGACTCGTTATTCAGCGAGCCATTCGAATATACCATAGTGCTTAGCTGCGGTACATATTCGAAGATAGGTGCTGTAATCTCGCTGGTGATGTTGCCAGCTTGCGTCTGGTTGGTATTCCCATCCAGCCAGACAAAGATTGTTCCTGTCACCCACCAATTCTGGCCAATGGTGCCGATCTTATCCACAGAGCTGTTATCGAAGCCGACGACCTGAATCTCAAAGGTGTGTTCGTGGCCATCACACAGTAGAGACAGCCACGGCGTGACATCGACCTCGAACGAAGGAAGGCCATAGGTGTCTATTCCCACCACGGGACGCCACAGACCTGGATCAATACCCCCAGTGAAGAGGATAGGGAACGGCCAAGAAACGCCGGCCAAGTTGCCATCGATGAGGAGCTGGACCTCGCGGAACGGACTGTAGCCATACAGCCAACCCTGGTTGCTCGGAAATGTGTTGACGTACTCGCTCGGGACGTTCGTGTACCAGAACTCCTCAGCACTGTTGCCGGAGGCCATCAGGGACACAATTGCAGTTCTTATATTCCGGGGCAATGTGAGGCTGACTGAACCTGTATCATCAGGCAGGGAGAATACTGACGTCTGGTTTTTCGCAGACGTAAGATTCGAGATCGGATAAATGAGCTCCGCTGGATGAAATCCCTCGCTATACACATCGTCAAAGTAGAGAGCTTCCAAGGTGACGTTGTAGGTGCCGGTGTAAAGGTCACTTAAGACATTTCCTAGGTCGAAGATGATCTTCTGCCTTTTCCGCATCAGCTTGTCGAAGATGGTCATGTCCTTTTGGAAGCTCCAGTATATGCCTGTCTCCGTAGGCATGGCGGTCGAGGTTCTCCATAGTTCCACGTCGCCGAAGAACAGCTGGGCTAAGCGGTCATACTGGCTGCCTCTGGATACTACCGTCAGGTTGAAGATTGTGCTTGTAAAGGGACAATCCTCCGGAGGTGGACGATATTGGCCGATATAGGGTCTGCCGTATGATTCGGAAAAGTCATGTTGAAGGATTGTTTGTTTACAACTGTACCCGTCGAAGGTCTTCCGAGGTGGCGTTGCTGCTTGAACGACCTCGAGTAAGTCGTCTGGGGCCGGTTCCAAGCCCGTTTGCCTGGCAGCGTAAGGGATGCGTCTCAATGCAAGACATTGGCCAAGAAGGCTGAGAGTGACGGCCAGCGATCCGATACGAACCATCCTGTCCACTTGGTGCTCTGCCAGCCACCGTCGACTTGGAATGAACAAAACAAAGGCGTGACGAGGTGAAGTCTACACCCCAGATGTCGCTGCTGTGAGACATGTAGTTGTTATCTGTGCATGGTTACATTGCTTGCTCATGTCTCCACTTCGTACTGCCGGCGATAGGACTCAGCCAGGGGTGGGCCTCACTTACCTGAATAGGCATATCTAGCCCAGTTTTGACGACCCGATTGGTTGGAGGACATCTTGTAGTTAAGTCACTGCCGCCCAATATTGTTGAATGGAGGCCCTAGAACTTTTATTCCTTCATGTCTTTCATACCTTTCAGCACAGGCTGCTGCATGCTCCTTGATGGGAGCTACCTCTTTGTTCATACTGTAGTATTAGTAGGAGTGGTATCTCCCATGCTGCTCTCTGGAATGAGCTCTGTACATAGTAGACCACCACACACATGCAGCACATTACAGATCAACTTTCCAGAGCTCTTCTAATTTCCGCATCTGGGGCCTTCATTCGAACATGACGCGTACCATGTGGTTCAAAGCTGGATGGGACAGTCAGGAATAGTCTGGGACACCAAGAGGATTTTGTTGTAGCTGGTTGTAGCTCACCAAGGCAATTATTACGCAGATGTAGTGCCTGGCCAGCGGTTCTCGCAATATCCACGGTCTTAGTCCAGGGGTCAAAATTGCCTCTTCAGAAGAGAAGAAGTAATACGGACGGGCCAAGCTAGCACCTGCAGCTACAAGTCTTGGTGTAGGTCGGCGGAGCTGATATATACGGGTCTAGCTGAGCATCAATCGTCGCACCCGTGGACTGTCAGGCAGCCAAGGGGCAAGCACCATCGGAAAGAAACATCTTCAATTCTCAAGGATAGGGGGAGGCAGGCAGCCTTGTGGCCTCACGAGGTGGGAGATTTAAAAATCATGCGCAATCTGTTGTGAGTCTTTGTAGTGGTTTTACAATCTTGCATTGAAAGTTGTAGATACTATGTACCTAGAATCCCACCAAGAAATAAGGTGGTTCTTGTGCCACGCCGCTGATATTCTAATCAGGGTTAGGGTAGGGCTCGCTGCCACCACGGTAAGAGTTCATTTACCTCCTCTGCGACCTCCCGACAGACTTGCAAAGTTTTATACCTCTCATCAAAATATTGCTCCTGAAACGACCCTGTGAGACAGACTATACCTCCACGGCAATATAACAACTGACGATCCGGGCGGCCTGGGCTGTTTTCAGCTTCAACTGCAGCCCACACCTGGCAGCCCCCATTGCTCAGCGTTTGCGTCGGGCCTCCTGCAGGACCCTACGTGGTGCTACTGCGTGTCTGATGCAAAGGCCCGTCCCAATCACGTAAACTGTGGATCAAAAGCATCGACAGATATCGAGCGAGCAAAAGTTTTGACCTGGAGTTGTCTCGGTACTGTCGCCCCACATACCTCCCATCCTGCCCTCCTCCTACCTCCACAACTACTTAAGCATTCAAGCAAACAGGTAGTTAGGTAGTCTACCGTCATACACTACATCCACCATCACTCAATCGACAACTCATTCCATTTCTACCAATACACCTCTCGACCTTCTTTCGTAACAATTATGTCTCTGCTGGAAGGAGTGTTCAACCACCTGGTCCTGCCGCCTATGCTGCCCGGACGGCAGGACCCTCACCTAGACGATGAATCTCAGGAGTTTATCAAACGCCTTATCAAGGCCATTGATCACGTCAGCTGTCTCACGAGCAGCACGTACGATTTGACTGAGGTCCTGGACTCAGTGCGACAGTCGCTTCACCTCTGCGGCGTGCTAAATCGCGGTCGTCTAGACAAAGACACGCTGATCGATGCCTTCCAAAACCTTGGAAGAAATCAACTAATACTATACGTGGTGGAGCAAAACGCGTCACTCTTGGTGCGGAGAGATTACAGGTACGTTTGGCCTCGGAAGTCAAGTGCCTGGTCCTGAAAATGTCTAACTGACGTCTACACAATAGCAACAATGGAACTGCACCTATAATTTTTGAGGCCTTTGAAGCATCCGCAAGATCTGAAGACGTCCTCGCTAGTCAAAATGCCCTACTGTGGGAATTCCCAGGTCGCGCTTGTGAGCTGTCAGAAACTCGTTTCTTCGACGGAGACTTCCAGGACAATCTTGCCGAGTTCCTCGAGAAAGCCAGCATGGACACTTTGAGCCGTCTGGTGGCCCATACCAGAAAGGCTGAGTCAGTATACCCAGTTAACAACACTCGCTCTCGAAGAATGCTGACATTTGTTTGATTAGTGTCGACATTGGTGAAATCCGGGATGTCAATGATCCTGCGCTGATCACGCAGATGCTCATGCCCTTACTCGAGACACTCGGTGGCCCAATACAGGTGCCAAAACTTCGAAAGAGGGTTCGAGATGACGTAAATATCGACGTTGACAAGGGGAAGGGCGCAGTGAAGCCCTTCAGACGACACCCATTTTGGCTTGTCCTCCGAGTGGCACTTGAGAGGCAGTTGTCCCTCTCCCTGGGTGACTTTGAAGGCCGCGCATGCTACAAGTTCATTGTTTGCATCGTCCTTGCTCATCTGCTTCTCGATACCACCGGGGAGCTCCGCCCAGAACTGACATTATTACTCCGTGCCAAGCTATCGAGGAGATTGGCCAAGCTGGAGCAGGAGAGATCGCAACACCTCAACACTCGCATCTACGACGTCCTTTTCGAAGCCACAGGCCCATGGTTCAAGGGAGTCATCGAGTCAGTCACGAAGCGCATCAATATTGCCTGGGAAGCCTTCAAGTCGAAGACGACACGCAGGGTAGAAAAGCTGCCTTCACATGCGCCTTCTCGAGATCTCATTCTATCTCTTCCAAGCAGCGGAAGACACCTAGATGACCTTCTTAGACTGCGTCCATCCCATCAAATTCAGAAGGTGACTGATGGGCCTCTTCAGATCAAAGACGAGGGGATCAAACAAGTGCAGAGGTTTACGAAGAGATATTTCGAGCTCGCGGAGATAGAAACCGACATAGAAAAGTGAGTCTTGGACCCGATCATCTACTTTCCCTTGTCTCCGACATTGCTGTCATTTCCAAACGGATATACTGATACCAAATCACTACTTCCAGGGATGTATCGCGACTTACCAAAGACGGAACCTCACAAAATCAACCGATGAAGCGATGCGTCGCATTGGCCGAGTCGATTTGCGATTATTTGGACAAAGTAGGGCCCGATTCGTATCTCTCGAATGCAGAGCTCATGAGCACCATGGTTTTGAACGTGTTCGATCTGTGGGTTGTGATGGACATCGTTGCCATTGGAGCCTGTCCTCTTCTGCGCGATTATCATCCGGTTTTCACGCCGCCACTACTCGATGCATTGCAGCTTCCCAATGCCCGCGACTTCTCTCGACTGCAGGCAATCCAGCAATACCTCCAACAGCGTATCGATAGATGTCGGCTAAAATCTTGTGATATTTTCACAGCGTCTGATTCATCTGACGCATTCGCCTCACAATACGTGTCCCAGTCAGCTACACTACAATTGCTCAAGCAACAGATTGAGGAAGCCTCTCAAGAATCCCGAGAGAACAAAGAGGAAGAGTGGGAAGAGGCTTTGAAGGAATGTGAGAATTTGTCACAGAAGATCGCCGAGAGAGCCTGCGTTTGCACCTTTGCTGGCGAGGACGGCAAGCGAACGCAAGAGGACATTAAGATGTGCAAGAAGTGCTACTTCTGGAGACAACGAAACCGTCTTGAGATCCGGATACATGAGGACTTCCTCCCAAGCGATACGAGGAAGAATTCTGGGGTCGTCTTTGAACTCGCTATTCCTCGAGGAATTGAGGCATACAGAAACATCACATACAGAATGGTCCGGGATCTTACTTGGCCTGTGAAGACTTCCAAAGCAAAGCCGCCTTTGTTGCTCGAGAACTACAGACAATTGCAACCCTACAAGAGGTCCAAAGACGTCAGTGCAGGGGTAACACTCGCTTCACCGGTCAAAAGCTTTCTAGATACACACTGGAATGCATTGAAAGTCATGCGGAGCTCAGTGAGAGACATAGTGTTACCTCATGCGCCGCAGTTTGAGCTCTACGACTCAGCACAGGATATCTGGGTCAAAGATATTGATCGGCAAGCCTTGACTTTACAGCATCTCTGTGGTATCTCTGTTCCACAATGCCTAAGAGAGAAGGTACTGCGACCAAACCAGCATCCGCCAGCCGTTGTAGATGGCCCTTCCTCGTACTCTATCCTTGCAAATCAACTGGAATGCCCCCAAAATATGTCGGTGCACGAGTTTTCAGCATTACAAGGCTTGTTCTCCGGCAAAGCCCGGAGATGGATGAATATCCTTGTGGAATTGGGTTCTTCCAACCTCAATTTTAGCAACAATGACACTGTCAAGCTCATCTCACAGCTTGCTGTTCAAGCAGGACCAGCAAATCCTGGCCACCGTTTACGAGAATCCTACATGGTTTTCGATGACAGCGAGTTCTGCCATCGGTTGGCTACGGTGATCCTACACAAGCTTGAAGGCATCAGTTCTAACTGGAGAGAAGTAAACTGTATGGACTTGTGCATCACCCTCGCTCAGCGTCTCAGCTCTTTCACCATCTCTGGCCCTGCTCGCTCCAAGGCTGACAGCTTGATCAAATCTGCCCGCTCGGCTACTCTGAACTGGATCTTGCGCCTGCGCGAAGAGATAAGGGGAACAAAGGATAGTGCCACTGCTGAGCGGGTCGCCAGTTACACTTTCCAAGCGGCACTCCTTTGCCGCAGGACCTTCACTATGACGACAGCGACCCTCGATGCGCAAGATTTGGAGACCTACTGCAAGGCTTCAGTTGCCTTGCAAGAAAACATCGTGGGAGGCTTTGAAACCGAACCCTCTTTGCGAGCCATGCTCATACGAGATACGAAGATGGCCTGGAGCATCCAGAAGTTTGTGAAAGATTCGATAATCACCCACCCCCACAGCCTGGAGGCGGCAATCTTCGATGGCTGGTCAAGGCCTGACAGCACAACCAGGACGGCGTTCAGCCACTGGACGGCCTTAGAGGGGCAAGGACCATGGATGGAGGCTCATCTCACTACCACTTTCTCAGCACACGGCCATTCATTCAGCCCCAAACAGACGGTGCACTATAACTACATTGAGGGCTTTCTGCTCGTGGACGGCAAGCCTCTGGGCAAGCTTCCCTTGAGGATTAGCCAATCAGACGTAGTCAAAGAGCTATTCTCGAACGCGCATCTCCGAACATACCCGTCTGGGCATAATGGAATGACACACCAGCTGGCAGACCTTTACGAAGGGAATTACATTCATCTCGGCATGAGAAATGATGAAGTTGTGGTCAGGGCGGTCTCCTCCCATGGGACCCTGGAGTTCATCCCACGCAGTGTATTTTGCAAGAACGGTGTTGCCGACCTACCCGGGCTCCTTCTCGACAACTGTACACATTGGCTAAACCTCTCGACGTCGTGTTTGGTGATCAGACGGAAGCCACATATATGGAAGCCACGAATGCGCGATTGGGTCGTCGATCTTGGTAGTCGTGAGTGTAAGCGAGGCATCAAAACCACAAACTTCTCTCGCTTGGTCGACCCTCATTCACCAACGGCTCATCGACTAGCAGCTGTCTTTGATCATTTCGAGCAACCCGGGCATCTTACAATCTACCAGCCATGTAACGGCAGGATCACGGTTGATGTCAGTCGCTTCGAACTTTCCTTCAAAGTCAACGGCGAGTCTCGGCTAGAGGAGCGAAAATTGGGCAAAGAAATCGACGAGAATCAGGACGCTGGCTGCCTATATGGCTTGTTGAGCAAGCTAGTCCTTCGTGATACCAAGAATAGGACGAGGCGAAGCATCATTGTGCCACTTGGACCAAACTTATACCGCCTATTTGGTATGCACGTCGAAGTTACGGTGGATGTCTCGGGCACCATGGACTACGCCACTTTTGATCTTGATGAAGCTCTCGGTCGACTCACTTGCCCTCCCGAGCCTGCTCTGGTCTATGCCAAGGCCCATCTTCACGCCCTAACCTCATTCCCGATGCCTGATCCACTGACCGGAAGAACAGGCACAGAAGAAGCTGTCGCGATCTTGCAGTCGGGAGTGGCACAGCCTTGGAACCCTCTAGGTAAACAAGCCATCTGGCGCTTGGGAATGATTTCGGGCCTCAGCCCGGTCCGTGACTTCTATCCTAAGGAAAAGCGACGGCTTCAGACCTTGAAATGGAACCCCAGCTTGTCTGTCACAATCCAACACGACCGATTTGAGACCCTGGCACGAGATATCCTCCGGAAGTCACATCGGATTGAGCCCTTCTTCCGCAACACCTCAGAGGTGGAGGAAGTCGAAATCCCATCGCATCTCAGGAGGAGAGGTGAGATACGCCGGTCCTTGTATGAGCCCCGAACTCTACACCCTCCTTATGACCAGCCTCATGTCCCCCACTCCACTTTGGACCAGGTCTATTCCTCGAGAGACGGGAAGGTCGACTGTTTGGAGGCCTCCAATGTCATCCAGATTGTCGAGACGATTTTCCGGAGACCATTTCACCTGAAAGGAACGAGATCACTACAAGACATGCTGCATGGCCACCGGGTTATTGGCGGATTTCAGAGCAGCGAGCCTCCTCCGGCAGCCCTCAGCAAGTTGATCGATGATAACGTGGTTGACCAGTTAGGCCAGCTCATCGACTTTAGCAGGAGATTGGAGCCTGATCATCTTTACAGCCTCGCATTCCGCCTGTCTCTACTCGCTTTCAAAGCCCACTCTGACATGGATATGCTCGAGATACTGGTTGCATTCGCAAGGATCGACGCACTGAAAGTAATTGAGCCGCCTCAACATGCTGTGTTCATTGACTTCGACGGCTCTGGACCAACCATTGACCTCCTGGAGAAACTGATCCGACCTCTGCGGCCAGAATTCGAACCTCGTACGCAGCTCAAGGCCAAGGATGCTCGGGATAGACACATTTTCGGATGCGAAGAGGACGAACGCCGGCTAGCCCAGTGGTTTGTTCGTCAATGGCCAGCAGAAGGCCTTTCCGTGGACGACTTCCAACCCGAAACTCACTTTATTGATGAGTTGGAGGCCCTGGAGGCGGTTCTCCCAACATGGCAGCGTATGAAACACAATCTGGAGCTCAGGAAGTATCTTGTCGATATTCAAGGTATTCTGGACAAGATTACAAGGGAAAATGATGATTTTGCTGTTCAAACTTCCCCGATATCCGGATTCACTCATTTTGAGTTGGTCACGCGTACGGGCTCGGTCATTCCAAGCCTGTCTTCGGACTTACTCACGAAGTCTGTACCGCAGACTACGGAGAGCACATTGTTTCCTTCGCCTATCCAGATAGTGCAGCGCACGGCCGCGTTGGGTCCGGTCAATACCGCCCCTTGGAAGCAACTCGAGGAGCTTGGGAGGGTACTCAGTGTGTTTGCTGAATCCACCGATGCACTTAGGCGTCAATATGGCAACGATCTGAGGAAGAGTCTACATGCCATGGAGCAGGGCTCAGCATCTTCGTCTAGCAAGGTCTTGACTTTGAGACCAGGATACCAGTCGCCATTCCATATTGATGCAATCGTCAAGCAGGCCCGGGTGGCCTTGAGATCTCTGGAACAGATGATCAGCAATGCACTGTCACAAGATGAACGCCGGGCCTTGTGGCTCCAGCTTGGCGGCCTGTGGCCTTGCGCATCCAGGGTGACTTTACTGGAGCAGCTGCGATCAAGTGCTCGGATCAGCTTCGGCGCAGGCATGAAACAAACGTTGATCAAATACGGTGTTGTTATCACCCAGCTGCAGTGGTAAGACGCAGAAACCTAATCCTCTATAGGTTCGCACGCGCTAATCCCACCAACACAGGCTTCAGCGGGTGCTAGATGCCCTCTCCACGAACAATACTGCAAAACTACAGGAGGCTTTGGAGAATACCGGACATCATAATTGGGATCCCTTGGATTTCCCAGACTGGCTGCTGATGGAGCTCGAAGGTGACCTTCTCATTCGCCCAAGCCAGATAGATGTCGCGAGGGCGATCATCTCACCACGAAGCGGTTCGAATTCCGTTCTTCAAATGAACATGGGTCAAGGTGAGTGAATAGTTTACCATCCTAGTCACCTTGGATCCCCTTCCTATGTTGATCTCCCCGTTATCCTGAGCCAACCGTCTGTTCGATTTTCTGCAGTCTCTTTGGCAATTGCCCATAGTGTCTTCCTCCAACTAGACAGCTCTCACCCTCCTAGCAACTACCAAATGCTTCATGTCCTTGGTCATAAACGCAGCCCCAATACGTGATAGTGTTGTCTAATCATGGATATACAGGCAAAACCTCATGTATTGTGCCAATGGCGATGGCAGTACTGGGATCAAATCAGAACCAGATTGCACGCTTGATTGTGCCGAAAGCGTTGTTACTACAGACTGCTCAAGTTGTACAATCTCGTATCGGCGGACTTGTCGGTAGAGAGATCCGTCATATTCCATTTTCGCGCCGAAGTCCATCGACAATCGATCACCTTCGACTGTACAGCGAGCTCCATAAAGAGATCCGGCGAGAGTGCGGCGTCATTCTCACGACAAGCGATCACTTGCTCTCCTACAAGCTAAGTGGGCTCCAACGACTTGTGGATTCGAAGACTGAGGAAGCACGATTCATGATTGGATTCCAGGAGGAACTGACAAGGTTTGCTCGGGATGTGATCGACGAGTCCGACTTCACGCTGGCGGTCAAGACACAGCTGATCTACCCTTCTGGGCCTCGGATCCACGTTGACGGAGCTCCCCAACGTTGGATGGTCGCAGAAGCCCTGATTTCGCTGATCGAGGATCATCTACCCGCCCTCCGGTCGCGCGGCGTGGAAATCGTGAGGCTACATCAGGCGCAGGGCTCGTTTCCAATGGCCCACTTCTTGAAAAAAGATGCCGAGGATGAGCTTCATCGCCTCATCGTCGAAGACATCTGCAACGGCCGAGCGCCTTTTCTACGCCCTTCGGAATCAGGTGTCCACCCAGAAGAAGCCAAGAAGCACATTAGACAACTGCTGTCCGAAGCGAGCACGAAGAAGCAAAACAAAGACGGGTTGAAGCAGAGCATCAGCCTCTTCGCGGACCAGGAGTCTGCCCCCAAGATTCTTCTTCTGGTCCGTGGATTGCTATTGAACCGTATTCTTCTTCTGTGTATAAAGAAGCGTTGGAACGTTCAGTATGGTTTGCATTCAGGAAGAGAGCCTATCGCCGTCCCATACGAGGCCAAAGGCGTGCCTTCTGAGAACAGCGAATTCGGTCATCCGGATGTCGCCATTATTCTCACAATCCTGTCCTTCTACTATGGAGGACTGAACCAGGTGCAGTTTCGCCAAAGCCTAGGTCATGTACTGAAGTCAGACGATCCTGCTGCCGAATTTGATCGTTGGACGAATGGATGCGACTCTCTCCCTGCGAGCTTGATGACCTGGAGCGTCATCAACATCGACGATGCTGGTCAAATTGACGAGCTTTGGTCGCATCTACGGCTCCATCGAGAGGTTCTCAATCACTTCATGAACCATTTCGTCTTCCCTGCATATGCCAAGCAATCAACTGTGAAGCTTTCGGCCAGTGCGTGGGACATCCCAGGATTTCCAGAGCCACACAAATCGAATCTGTTGGGGGCCCGGACGAGTGGTTTCTCGGGGACAAAAGACAACGAGACGCTGCTACCAATGACCATCCGTCAGGATGATCTCCCAAGCCTTGTCCATACCAATGCAGAAGTACTGTCTTCTTTGCTGCAGAGTCGCAATAGAGGATACCATCTGGCAGCCAACATCAAGCAGCGCATGACCGAGGAGCAGCTGTTGAAGACGTTGTGTCAAAAGCACATCAAAATCCTGATAGATGCAGGTGCATACATATTGGAGTCGAGTAATGAAGTATTGGTCAAAAAGTGGCTTGAGATGGAGGATCATGCGAAGGCAGCGGTGTATTTTGCGGAAGATAATCGGGCCTGGTAAGCTTTGCCTGTGGTGGTGTAACGACCTGTAACGTCCCCGAGGCTAACCATAAGATTTCACAGGGTACTCTACAAAGGGTCGAAGGACAAGAAGGCACCTCTAGTAACCACACCCTTTGCCAATAACCTCAGCGAATGCCTGGTATTTCTTGACGAGGCACATTGCCGCGGAACAGACCTCAAACTTCCTCAGAAGGCCCGGGGTGCACTCACACTTGCGCTGGGCCAGACGAAAGATCATACTGTACAAGGTAAGCATGTTTCTATGCATTTATCCTCTCGTCTCTCTTAAGAGGCGGTAAAGAGGAATCGATGCTGACAGTAAGCAGCTGCTATGAGACTACGCCAGTTAGCAACGACCCAGTCTGTGGTATTCTTCGCCCCTCCTGAGGTCGACCAAAGCATCAGAGATGTCTGCAAGCTTCCCAGAGGGACGGTCGACTCAGCACATGTAATCACATGGCTTCTTGAGCAAACATGCCGTGCGAATGAGCAACTTACGAACCTCCATCTTGCGCAAGGCGTTGACTATTGCCGGCGAATGAACGGGCAGTGGTCCAACCCCAAGTTTCTCACCGATGATAACCAACGAGAAACTTTGCTCAATATTATTCAGCAGCAGGAGCGACAGAGTCTCGAGCAGCAATATGGACCTATCACGGATGCTTCCACACGGGGCTCGGCTGATGAAGTGTTGTACGACGAGCTGAAGGATTTCATGTACAAGCTAACCACCCAGCGCAAGTCGATGGCCCAAAAGGCCCATTCGCAGGGCATGCGCAGCTCCGCTCTCGAGGAGGTTGAGCAGCAGCGGGAGGTTGAGGTCGAGGTTGAAGAGGTCCGCCACATCCAGAAACCAAAGCGGCACGGGGCTCTCAAGTTCACCAGCCTTCACCCGGCGATCAAGACTTTTGTCCGCACGGGCAAGCTCGTCGGGGATGATGGCTACTTGCATGCCTTCAACTCTCTGCAGAATACCGCCATCGGACAGAAGTATGATGTTGGAGGGACCGGCAGCCGTTTCTTCGTGTCTCGAGAGTTCACTCAAACGGTCGTATTGCGCAAAGAGAAGGCTGACAACTTCCTGGTAAGTCGAAGTATTCCCAGCTATCCGCTGATATGCATAATGCATCTTGACCCCTGTAAACCAGGGTCGTTTTTACATATCCAGACGACTGACTTACGATGTATGTGCAGAGACCGGTGCAATGGATCCTGTGGAGTCCTTCTACAGAGACAGCTCTCGTCATCATCCCGGAGGAGGCCGAGCTCGTCATACCCCTGATTCGCAGGTTCGATCAGACGTCACAAGTCCACCTCATCGCATATGCCGCTCCAGTAACCAAGGCAATGCTAAAGAACTTCAACAACCTGAGATACTACAGTATGCCGACCCTTCCCGCTGGCTACAAAGTCCCAAACTGGTTCTCAATTGAGCTTGGTATTTTCGCCGGTCGGCTTTACGTCACTCACGAGGAGTGCGCACTCATTGCACAATACCTCAAGCTATCAGGACATGATGCAAGTGATGCCGAGGCCACAGTTAGACGGACCTTTGCGCGCAACCCAATGAGCTTTCTGTCAGAATGGCTGCCACTGCGCCGCCAGGTGTCGGACGTCATGCAGACGCCTATGGGCTACATCATCCAGGGACGCTTGCATGCGCTACACCCCGAGCATGCATTCTTTGTCACTCGTGTCACGGAGGCGCCGGATACTATGGCTATGCCTGTGTCAAATAGCAACTCTGAAGACACAAGCGATGAGGAGGAAGATGGTTTCTCTGACGTCGGCGAGGAGATTGAGCAGGGCTGGGAGGATCTGGGAGATGGCAGTGATAAAGACATGTAGTCTATCATATGTTGCCGCTGTTGTGTAATTATAGGATAGGTAGTGTTGCGATAGTATCAAAAGAGACCGAACTGCATTTGCAGGGCATTTGCAATAACTGTGACCAAAGAGAACAGAGTCAAGTGATTCAGCATAGTCATAGTTGTGACGGGACGGCTATACGGCTAGGGTTAGGGTTGTTGAACCACTAGCCTCGCCGTCACCTTTGTATATAGCTTCAGGTTGAAGGCCTATAGCTACGCTGGAATCCTTCTTCCTTTCTCTTTAGCCAAAGTGTTCATAAGTACACTGATTCTGCAGCTCTGTCTCTTCATTTCCTCTATATCGTGACAATAGTAGCTTACTATAACGACCTCGAACGCAGTATGCACCTATAAGGCAGAATGCTACCGTAGCAAATAGAGTTCTATACTCCAGTATAGTAACTATTCAGGTATTAAGTAATAGTTATATTCGTATATATAGAATTCAGTTTATAGGGTAGTCCATATGCTAGCCTTATTAGCTATCTACGATCCTAGGGTTAACCTCTAGTATCATGACCTATAGTCAAGGTACTAGGGGGCATATAAGAAGAAAGGAAACTAATATACGGCACAGCATATGAGATATAACGGACCCTACTAAGGTCACGTAATAGGAATAGTCAGTATATATTGGATCTTCTAGATCTATATAGATCCAATAGATCCAATACTCAGGATCTTCTAGATCTTTATAGATCCAATAGATCCTAGGCTAAAGAGCTAGATATATAATAGGATACTCCCTTTATAGTAGATAGCATCAATTAGCTCTTTAGCGATCAATCTAAGTATCATTCTCATATAATAGGAGTAATCTCCTCTTGATCATAAAGGTAGCATATTATATAAAGCACCTTGAACCTCCTTCTAATATAAACTCAGTATATAGCCCAAGTACCCTTTAAGTTACCTATATTATATTCATTATATTTTGATCG
>LKEB01000113.1:5761-19203 GCA_003795295.1 Cytospora leucostoma
TGTCAGCAACAGCATGGTCAGATCATGTATACGCAATCTTGAACACCCAACAGTACTCCTCTGCCCCCAGGGCCTCCTCCGAGACCTTTATGGCAAGGTATCCCTCCTCCGATGTCTTCCAGGCCAGGCTGTCCACCCCCGTCACGTCGACGCCCACCATGGAGACGATATCACCCTGCAGCACAGGCACAGTGGCGTTGACCCACACATACCCATCACCCGTGACCTCCGGCTCCTCCAGGAACAGCACATAGAACGCGTCCCCGGTCTGCGTGAAGCGCACCTCCGGGGGACCAGCGACCTGCGTCCGCACGAACCAGTACGCCGTCCCAAAAACCGCCTCGGCGTGCGCGCGGATCCACCTCCCCGCCGCCCGCAGGCTCGCCGCCTCGGCCTCGACGACGCTCCCGTCCGGCCGCGGCCCGATGTCCAGCAGCAGGTTCCCGTTCTTGGCCACCATGTCCACGAGGGTGTAGACGATGGTCGACGCGTTCATATAACCGCCCGCCGGCGTCCGCGCGTTGTACCCGTAGCTGTAGGGGTCCACCCCCCGGTTCGACTCCCACTTGTGCCGCTGCGCCGACGAGTACGTCGAGTACTCGGGCGTCTCGAAGTCCGCCGCCTGGGCGACGCCGCACCGGCTGTTCATGGCCACCTGCCTGCCCTGGCCGCGCGCCCAGTTCCACCAGCCGGCTGCGAACTCGGCGGTGTTGTTTGCCGTGCCGCAGTCGCACCATATCATGTCGGTGCCGTACCTGTACGCGAGGGTCTCCATCTGCGGGTACTGCAGGTCTCGGATGAAGTCGTCGGCGGGCAGCTTCCCCGTGTACGGCTCGGTCAGGTTGGTGAAGGGGTTCGTCGCCGGTATGCCTAGCCAGTTGGTCGACCCGGCGGTGTCGTACTGCGAGAAGCCGTACGGCCCGAAGTCGGGGTTGTACCATTCTGGGAGCGAGAAGTACGTGCCGCGCTTCAGCGACGGCTGGTAGGTCGCTGCTGCGTCGAAGAGCTCCTGGACGATGTCTCTCTTCGGGCCGTAGTGGATGGCGGAGCGGTTCGAGGTCAGGCCGGTGTCGAACAGGGCAAATCCGTCGTGGTGCTTCGTCGTCAGGACGAAGTACTTCGCGCCTGCGTCTGCGAACAAGTCTACCCATTCCTTGGGGTCCCATGAGGCCGCCGTGAAGTTGGCGAATCCGTCATCGTAGTTCCAGTCCGGCCCGAACGTCTCGAGACGGTAGTCATAGCAGTCCGACTTGTCAGAACCGTCAAAGTGGTTGTTAGAGTACCACCAGAACCACTCCGCGTAAGTCTCGTTGGGAGCCACGCCGCCATATCCTGGCACCGCATAGGGACCCCAGTGGATCATGATGCCGTACTTTGCATCATCGAACCAGTCAGGAGACTCGTGCTTGGCGATGCTGGAAAGGTCTGACGTGAAAGTCTCGAAGCCTATGTCGACGCCGGGGAAGCTGAAAGTCCGATTACTGCTTGCGCCGGCCAACGTGACGGCCACGGTCGTGCCATTGGCCGCTCCAGTAACACCGACGTTGACACGCCTCTGGTCACCTGGGCAGAGCCTTCTGAGAGATGCCGCCTCGGCCGTGGCAACCCCTAGCCCCTTCAACGACACACGCAGGCCCGTGCCAGAGAGACACTCAACACCGACGTTGTTGAGTGTGATCTCGACGACCTGGTTCCCAGCCTCGGTCCACTTCTGCGTCGGACGCACGCTCTGGACCTCAACCGCCGCACCCGTGGCCGCAGCCGACCATAGAGAAATCGAGAACACATGAAGCCTGCCTACCGTGGCGTTGTTCGCCACCGGCAACTGCACCGCGGCCAGGGTCTTTGTCGGGTCCAGACTGCCGGTGAACTCGAAGATCTGGCTGGTGTTCCAGTCCTTACCAGCCGGCGTCCAGGTGAAGGGGCTTATGATCTCGCCGTGGGTGATGGTCAAGTAGTTGAAGAATGAGAGGGCCCGAAGCTCAGCCAGGGCCGTGGTCCCGTCGGTGTAGAGATATGTCAAGTTGTACATGACAATGGCGTCACGCAGGTCATTGGCAACCAGCATGTTGAGTGAGAAGGGCTTCCCGGTTGTGCCATTTCTGGGGATGCTGATCCTCTGGTCCTCGGCGATGAGGTTGTCTGGCAGTGAGGGCCCGGTATAGCTGGGGAAGTTATACTGGATGCCAGTCAGACGTGAAGTATAGAGGCCTTCAGGTGCGAGGTCATTCAGGGGTGGGAATGACCGATTGTATGTGGTGTCGAAAGTCGTCTCATTGGGGTACGTGCCGAAGGCTTTGTGGTTGAAGTAAGGTGTGAGTTCGATCGGCACCGACTTAGCCGCGAGAACCAATGTGTTCAGCCAGAGGAAGCTGGTGATCGCGTGGAGCAGCCTGTTTGTGATGGTTTCCTTCATCTTGGCCTTGCTTTCCTCCTTTTCCGGGGAAACGGCAGTGTGCTTGAGGCACGGTTGATCCTCAGAGGGCAGAGGAGATTATAGACTTGACCAGAATCTGGATGCAACATGGTGTTGTATCCATATTGCTGCCCCTGTCAATCCCGGGGTTGCTGCCGGATTCTCTATCAGCGGTGGTTGGCCGTTGTGTTAATGGCAGGTGTCAACGTTGAAAGGGAGATACGGCCATAATGAGAATCGATAAGGTGCCTGATATGCCGAGCAGGTTGAACCCATCGCCACATGTTCCTCGTCTGGCAGGGACAATACTTGTGGAGAAATGCAGTTGATTGCATTTCGAGTCCACTCAAGACGTGGATGAGACCAAGACGAAGATGAGATAATAACGGAAGCTTTTGCCGCAACGTTACCTACAAGGTACATATATGACCTGCTATGTATGTGGATGTCAACCTCGTTGGAACAACGCCGAGTCAAGATAGACCCAAGAAGCTAATTAGGACTTCGAGAGACAGATATCTCTGAACATAAAAACACCTACACCTAGGGAAAATGGATGGCCAGGACCATCGGGGAGCTAAATGAAATGGTCCACTCCTCCGCATTGTTCTACAAGAGGCAATGCACTATAGCCAAATAGTAGAAAACAGAGGCTGAAGGGTAAATATGTCCCTGTACATTTCCAACGGTTCAGAATCTTTCAATTGCTCGCCAAACCTATTGTTGCCAATAATCTCGTACGATATTTGAACGCAGCCCGCCGCGCGCCCCGGACATCCACAATCTTCTGATCATTCATACTCGGGCTCGTAGGTGGCTAACAATACGAATTGAGAAGAGGAGAAAGTAGGAGTCACGTCAAATGTGCCAATGGCGTATTCGAGGTCCCATCTTCTTCGAGGCGGCATCAAATAACTGATGCGTCCATATTTCCAAAGTGCCTTCCGCACAAGAGGTAAGAGCTTGGCTTGCACAACCCCATGAAAGACTGATAACCTGTGTACCTACATAGTAGGCATGCGATGATAACTGAGTAGTACTCCCCTGTTCGTATGCATTGGATCGTAGTAATTGCAGATATTGGCAAGAGGGTCGATGTTTTGCCTTATCACCTTTGTTTCGAGCGAAGCTTTCAAGAGATGATCAACTGCCTTCCAGCAATCCCGCTCTATCGGACGGAAGTCAGGTCAAGTAACTCGGAAAGAAGAATATCAGGCTTGACGACGAGGTCCCGGTGAGCTTTGCTGTGACACACATCGAGCCCGGTCAAAGGAGCTGACAAAATGGACATCGGAATGCCCACTGACAAAAGTACTGGTTAGTATAGCTATCCAGCATGCATCCCCTCTCTGATTATTCTCCTCAAGTGGTCTGAAAATATTACAGAGGAAGATGGAGAGGAGATATGGACCTGGCTTCGACAGCACACCCTCCATCGTCCATTTCGCCCATGCGAGGTCTGAGATACCTCAGGGGACCCCTATATCTTGTTCCTGTCTCTGCTTTACTGGCCATTTCAACGCGAGACGATGACACGCGTCGTCTGTCAATCTGCCCCTGGAAAGGCGAACATCTAAGAGACCCGACCAGTGGAAAATTCCTCGATTTGCGAACCCCCCCCCCCTCCCCATGAGGATTTGGTACACCAAAGACGATACACAAGTTGATGATCCCGACACCAACACATGACAACCATCATCCTGGTTCTGCTCACGATTGCGCAACGAGATGGAGTTCGGGAATACTCTCGTCGACTTCTATTGCGCAATCTGCACATCCCGGCATGATCAATACCCAAATGAATAGGATCCAGTGACTTGTCAGAGTCGTTCCAAGCCGTTGGAAACATCCTTGTGACGAGTCTATACAAGCACCTCGATATCTAGGTAGAGGATCTGCTAATCTCTCCCCCTTTCCAAAGCGCAGTCCCACTACGGCAGCCTTCGCATCCACCCGCGCGAGCACATAACTGCTATCCAGCTGCTCAGTATGCAAATCCTTGGGACCATAGACAGTGTTTCTCATTATGAGCTATAACATTGGAAGTTGCACAATCCGTAGCCAGAATGGTGGCATCCTTCGTCGGCATCTATATTTGGCAACCTGAACAATACTACGGCTGTGCTTCATCGCCTCGCCAGTTGTCGAAGACTAATCACAGAGTCAATGTCACTCCGAGGGTTCGAATTACTGATGACTACAAGTCTGCTGGCGACAGAGTCTTGCGTGTCGTTGCCGCGGATCCTTTCAGCTCAACTTCTGATAATCACATATTATTTCCCGTAGATCTCCTGGCCGACGCTTCCTGACGACGCATATCCTCTGATCACCCAGGATCTTGGACAAATTACGATGGCCATCCCTGCGGGTGCCCTTCGTTGATATCTGGGCCACAAGGACAGCAAAGGCTTCGTCAGCTTAGAACGTCGGTCAGCCATGCTGCGCCTTGCAGGGCCACGGATCAAGTGCCGTCAGGGTCCGGGGGCCCACCACGTGCATCCACCATATAACAGGAGGTACATCAGCATGAACTTGGAAGACTGGGAAAGATTATCAGTAACAGAAGTATCCCTGTTGACAAGTTTCCCCAGCTCGACCGTTGTCTCCCACTTTGCCGGATTCCCCAGTTCTGGTGAAGTGTCTGTGCTGTCATCCAATGATCTAATACTCGATGATCCGCAATGGCTACAACACCCCACAATATCCAAGGGGGGGGGAGAGACCCATTATTCAGGCTGAACCTCAACGACCCTTGATCGGAACTATTCTCGTCATGGAGGTATGGGGATGAGAACCTGGATGAGTCGGACGACAACACAACAAATAACGAACGGATCGGCGAGTTGGAGATTCTGCAGCCTTGCACAGCCTTGAGACGTTACTGTACATAATGTTGGGAACTATACCAATCTCTATCAAATTATCAAAGGGTATTTGCCTTGAAAGGACTACAGGCCTGATCACACGCACAAGACAGGCTGTCTGGCCCCCGATAGTACATAGCTCTGGGGTACAGCTCGAGGGCACTTCAGCACCACCAGTCTCCTGCGTGGCTTGACGGTGGTGGAGTTCCTTCGCCGTTGAGAGGCAATTTCCTATGCAGATACCTATCTCCTGAGCTATAGTCCTGCACCACACGTAGGGTCGTGCTCCGACCTTACGCGTCACGATCGCTGGCCCACTTGCCGCCGCGGCGCTACCGATATAGCGACATCGACTTGAACGCGTGTAAGGGCAGATCCCGTAGCACACTTCTTCCAGCTGGACGCCCTTGCTGGCCTGGAAGCGACCGGATTCCCTGGATCTGCGTCTGATAGATCACAGCGGGTCGGCCTATACTGCCCTAGAATTCGTAAGCCTTGCAACGGGGCTGAGGTGCCGCCCCTAGTAACGACTATACTCCTACTCCACCGGGATCCTCTGCGTAGCTGAACCCAGGTAACATCTATTCGCGATAGGGGAACATGGTATGGCGAATCGTTGATCTCTATCCCGCGTGCTGTCCAGACTCCAAACATGAACAACCAGCATGAGGTCAAAGATATGCATGATCACCATCTAGTTTACACTTGGACCATCCATCGCCAGCTTCACGGTTCACCGACCTTTACCATGTCCAGGTGGACGAGTCGAAGGCATTCTGTCCGAACCAGACCTCCATTAGGTATATATATCGCCGGCCACTTGTGCTCCCAGAAATTCAGTCTCAACACCATCCTCATCAACACAAGAGCCTTAAGAACAGCTCTTACCAATCAACTCACCTTTTCCATCCACTCACCAAAACCACCAAGATGCACTTCTCCAAAGCCACCATCGTCGCTGTCGCGGCTCTTCTCTCCCAGGGCTTTGCCATTCCCCTGAATGCCCGCGACAATGCCCCGGTACCCCAGAACGGGCCACCTCCGCCGCCAGATGCCAACAACGGTGCGGCTCACTTCAGGCGCGATGGGCCTCCCCCTCCTCCAGTGCCAGACGCTGCTCCTTTCAAGCGTGATGGTGGCCCATCTCCTCCCCCGGTTGCCAACCAGCCTCCCCCGCCTCCTGGTAAACGCGACGTGCCTCCTCCCCCGCCGGATGCCAAGAGCCCCCCGCCTCCAGGCAAGCGTGACGGCCAGGCACCTCCTCCTCCCCCCGCTGGCAACAACCCACCTCCTCCTGGCAAGCGCGACGTGCCTCCTCCCCAGCCGGATGCCAACAACCCACCGCCCCCTCCTGGCAAGCGCGACGTGCCTCCTCCCCAGCCGGATGCCGCCAACCCACCGCCCCCTCCGGGCAAGCGTGACGGCCAGGCACCTCCTCCCCCGGCTGGAAACAACCCACCTCCTCCGCCAGGCAAGCGTGACGGCCAGGCGCCTCCCCCTCCCGCTGGAAACAACCCACCTCCTCCGCCAGGCAAGCGTGACGGCCAGGCGCCTCCCCCTCCCGCTGGAAACAACCCACCACCTCCTCCGGGCAAGCGTGACGGCCAGGCGCCTCCTCCACCTGCGCCTACCCCAGAGCAGCCCAACCCGCCTCCTGCCAAGGCCGCCGTGGCCACAACCGTAACCACCACCGCCGGAGCCAGCACCGAAGCCACCAAGGCCGCCGAAGCCAACCTCAAGCGTGACGGCCAGGCGCCTCCTCCACCCGCACCTACCCCGGCGCAGCCTAACCCGCCTCCGGCCGAGCGCCAGGATGTGCCGGGAGCTTACTCTGTGCCTGACAGCGTTCCCAGCGCTGTCCCCGCTGTCAACTAAGGGAGCACTCCTGCATGGAGATCAGGGGCAGGGTGTGAAGGAGGAAGTGAGCATGTGCCGTTGATGATGCATGATGGTTAGTGGAATGGAAGATGTTTGAGGCAGGATGCGCGATGCAAATGTAATGAACCCGGGTAGGACCGGTTGTGTGGATGTTCGGATGAGCACCGTTCTTCGAGAACTTGGTGAGCATGGAAAGTTGGTGTCCTAGCTATTTCATAGACGGATAGCGAGTCCGGAATTCAGTCTTCGATTCCTAGAAAAAGCAATCCTTCCCAATCTGTGATTTGTAGTCAATATTGGTGAGAATGTGGCCTGCGGAAAAGTAAAAGTTGGTGCAACTCGTCTTGAGATGAGTCGCACACACATGTACTCGAGAACCCATTAGCATGTGTTACGATTGCCCTTTCTAGGCCAGAATGACTTTCAGGACGGCAACAATAACAACCGTCTTCGTGTCGCCAGTAACATCTCCTCCGTTTGCCGAGCAACCTTGCCGTGGGCCGTCTTCAGGTCCTTCTACCATGACAGCCGCACCTTGGTGCCAAGGTCCAGAGCTGCGTCGATATAAGGCGCCATGATTGACCAGGTGATGGTCTACCAAAGGTTCTGTGAGATCAACACAACACATTGGCGTCTGACCACGGGTTTTTCACTTCGAAGTTGGGCTGTTGGCAGTGGCCAGGTGCGGTCCGGACTCGAGTCCGGCTCCGAAGGGTGGAGAAAAGTCGGAGTGTGTCAACGCCATCGCATCGTGCTTGACGCTGGTCGCGTCGTGTAGGTGCCTGCCTCACCGTGTACACGCAGTCCCCCGGCATCACATTCCAATATTACGACTGTTAATCAGGGATTTTCTGTTGCCCGGTCCCAATCTTGGGTCAGATTCGGGGCCAGCACCTGGACACCAAGCCAGTGGTGGAATCGTACACAGGGCTGCAAAGGCACCCGCCACATCTGATCTGAAGAATGAGTGCAGAAGTAATTGGAATGGAAGATCAAGTTGGGAAACATAGGACGAAGTGTAACGTACTTAGGACGCGTCATTCGGGGTGGAGCGCGTGTGTCTTGATTAGATAAGCACATCAGTCTTCGTGGTTACTGTGTACTTGTATGTATGATGGGAAGGAGCCACTGCCAACGAATAATCAATATCGATCTGGCAATGGCGCCGTTCTTGGCTGATGCAAGCATCTTTCTCCCCTTCTCCCCTTCTCCCCTTCTCCCCTTCTCCCCTCTGATTGCCATGCCCAGGCGGACACTGGACGCTCGAATGCTGATACCATACCATACCTAGGTACTCAGGAGGTAAGTAATTGGTAATTACAAGACCGACAACAGCAGCCTTTACCGCCAATCGCTTCGCATCTATCATCTACCGTATCTGGAAGAGCATCAACTACCTACTATGTGAGCAGCTTCCACGATGGACTTCGGATGCGGCATCGACACATCAAATCTACGGCCGTGACATCCTGGTGAAAAGCCTACGAAAAGTAGACAATACATACATACATACATCCATACCTGCCTCCCGATTTTGATGATGAGGTCCACCTGGGCCCGATGGGCCAACGGACAACTCATCCAGATTGACTTCAATTTGACCTTCGGGTTGTTCTCCTCCAATCACGTTGGACAACGACTGGCTAAGAAATGCTGCCAATCTTCAGTCACAATGACCAATGGCCTGAAGACTAGAAGCGTGTCTCCTACGGATTGTCGGTCAACCAGATATCCCATGTCGTCGCCCTGAGTTCGATATCGGCCGACGTCGTTCAACCTCTACACTGACTAATATTGCGGGAATCGACCAAGATAGCAGCCATCGTTACAGTCGGGCCATACCTACTTGAGCAACCAGATCAAACGTCAAGAGGAAGAGAGCGACAAAGCTATTGACCATGATGCACGAGCCAGAAGATGACCGATGACCGATGACCGATGTTTGACCCTGGTTAGCGCATGCGGAGGACAATCCCACTCGGTCTTTCAGGCCGCGCTCAAGCTCGGCTGCAGGTGCAGGTGCGGGTGCGGGTGCGGTGCGGGTGCGTGTGCGGCTATCCTACTCAGTAAAGCTGCGGACCCTGACGGTCCTGACGACGAGACGACCGACCTCTGCTGTCGCACTCGAGAATATGCCTTTTCCCCCTGTCTCGCTGATCTCAAAACAACTTTAAACCACCACTCGGGACCTTCCATCACCGTCGCACCAACTTAAATCTTGCGACTGTCGCGGCCCTACTGTCGCACTACCGGAGGGATACAACCTCCTCTTCTTCCCCTCCTCTATCGTTCCCCTCTCGATATCTTCTCTGTGGGAAGCAATGGTCGCCTCAACCGTACAAGACTCCACCAATCCGCCGTTGCACCCCGATCGTACCTGGACAGCCCTGTGGCCTTGATCTGGCCCCGGGTCGCTCTGCTGCTCTGGCTCTGGCTCTGGCTCTGGCTCTGGCACCCGCACTCGCACTCGTCCACGCTTCTGCTACGAGAAGCTACTTTGAAGCCTGACACGCCGAGATAGCCGCAGACATGCTGTCCCATTTTCGAATCCATCGACGCGGCCCGTCGAATCCCCCATCGCCAATCCCCGACCAATTAAGCCCTTTCGACCATGCAGACCATCCGCAGACCGTCCAGGACATCGCCTCCCGTCCAGAATTCCTTCCCAGGCCCACTAATGCTTCCAACACCCCGCCCGTTCAACCCTCGAGCACCCGTACGGACGCCGAGCCTACGCCGATCCGCAAACCGTCCGAGCAGTCCCTGAAGGACACGACGTCCCTCTCGGTCAAATCGTCATACAATGGCAACGAGTCGAATTTCATGGGCGGGCTTGCCCTTGAGAATTACCGTCGCGTCTTTGAGTCGAATCGCCGAAACTCTGCCAGTCAGGCGTCGGCAGCAAAGGAAACCCCTCGAAACAAGCCTCAGCCGCCGCCCATAAATACGAACTTGCCCCCGGCTCATCGTCCAAATCCCATTCCTCTGAAGGAGACCAAATCAGCCTCGTTCTTCGTACCTCCAAAGGAATCGCAAAATAGCGCTGGCACAACAGGTAAAAGGCCAGCCGGGACCAGGCTCATCTCCGAGCCCGCCGGCATCCCGGCATCACCATCGGCCACAGAGTCGCAAAGGGGGAAGAAGGGCCTGCCATTCTTGAAGAATCCCATGTCCGGTCTCTTGATGCGTCGCAAAGCATCTCAGAATGTCCCGGATCTTCACCCCCTCCCGCTACCTCAAAATCCGGTTGAAGCGACCTACGACCCTCGCATAAAAGGTACACGAGTCCATGACTTCAGTGCTCCAAGGCAGAGGGTAGTTCCAACCAGAAAGCCTACCGTGCCAGGTGCCGAGGTGTGGAATGGCTTTGACAAGAATCGTGGCGGAGCCCCCTCTATCAACTCAGATCTTCCACTACGGGCGCAGACAGGCAGGAGTAGCAGCGCCGTTTCGGAGAATACCCAAACCGGAGCATCGGAAGCCGGATCACAAGGACGCGCCGAGCTCTCCAAGGAGCCGTCCGAGAGGTCTGTCAACGAACCGAAGCGGATCTCTCTTGAAGAGAGCCCGCTCCCGAAGCCGGAATCATCGCCAGAGGATGGAGCGGTATCAACCCGCCCGATATCTAAAAAGTCGAATTCGGCCCCAAACAATGGCATAGACCTGACCGAAAAGGCCAATATGGACAAGACCAATCCTTCTACGCGGACGACCAGGTCCCGTCACATCTCCCTAACCGATGGCTCCATGATGGAGAGGACTGTGTCCGCTTTACCGAAACATATGAAGAGCACATCCTCGCGCTTCAGCTTTGACATGGTCGGCGCTGCTAGGGCAGAGAAGCTTCTTGAAGAGAGACATAGACAGAGGGAGTTGGAGAGGAAAGGGACTGACCCTATGCCGTCCAATCATGACTCGAGGTTCGACGAATTCGACGACGATGGCTTCGACTATGACGCTGCCATGGCTGACGATGGGTTCGAGGAGGAAATCCCGATGATTGGTGACGACGACGACGACGATCACTACGGCGATCACGATCGCGAACACGATCACGACGTGTTAGGCGAAGATGCTTGCTTCGAAGAGGAGATCCCTATGGTCGCCGACGAAACATCAAACGAAGAGGATGACCCCGACAATGACCAAGAGAACTTCGCTGGCTTCGTGTTCCAGAGGTCAAATCCACAATCATCCCTGGCAACACCAGCGACGACAGGGCTGATGGCTACTCCGCGAGACGCGAAGGGAGACGTGGTTGGTTTTGCTATGACCAAAGATACAACGCCAACTTCACAGGCCGCGACGTCAGAAGCAGCAGATATGGACGATGCTTCTGATATGTCAGAGGACGACTCAGAATTGGCAGGCCTCGGCATTCAGGGACTGCATCATCCACCCAAGACGCGCTATGACCCCACAGTTTTCCAGGAAAGACGAAACATGGCGCCCATTGACGATGTTGGCGCAGGTCCTGCAGACGCACAGGACAAGGAACTATATTTCGACGAAGGCTTGTTAGAGGAGTTGAAGATGGAAGCAGACGAAATTCAGCAGTCCACCTTCGATGAGTCCATATTCGATATAGAGGATACCGACCAGTTCGGGCGCCCAATACCTGGAGCATTTGCTCAGGCTATGAAAGTGGTCCAGGAGCAAGAGCATACGAAGATCGAAAGCGACATCACACCAGCATCCGGAATCTCTGAATCCACAGCACATACATCAATTAGCATGCACTTACAACCGATGCCGTCCATGACGGAGAAGGGTTTCCAAGATGCTCCCGATGAGGACGCGGCACCCCCGGTCTCCCCGTCCCAACTTACGTCCGATGACAAGATGCTCGCGTACCAGGCCGCACTCGCGGAAGCAGCTCACAAGGCAGCAGAATCGGGCTGGAAATTCAAGTGGGAAGAGCAAACCGAAGCGCTCCCACCTTCAGCCGATCCAGGTGTCACCATCACGTCGCCTACAACGGACTCTCATCCGAGCAGCGGTAGCCAGAAACTCGGCGACACTGTTTTCCCCGACTACGATGATGATGGATTTCGAGGCGGTTTCGATGACGAGTTTGATGATGAATTCTTCGATGAGGACTTCATTGCAGAGGCTAACGCGGAGGCCCTGGCTTACGACTCAGATGGTTTCTATGGCCAGGAATTCGGCTTCTACTCAGCACCAATACCACAAGGCCATAGTGTGGCGTCGACATCCAATGGGTCATCACCTGCTGACGAGAACTTATATGGCGGATACTTCGGTCCATCCGGCGTGAACCGTACAAAGAGCGGCCGCGTGGTCAGTCGTGAACCAAACCTCACGCCGATTACAGAGCGGTCTGAGTATTCTAACCGCAACTCTATCATGAGCCTTGCTCTGCCCGGGGCAGCATTGGGCTCGTCAGAGGGCCGTGGTGCCCTACAGAGCCCTGGCCTGGCTCAATTAGCCATGATGGCAGACGATGGCCAGATGAATCTTGAGTCGTTGCTCCGCCTGCGTAACAAGGCCTGGGGCGGCAGCCAGATCAGCTTGAGCTCTTCGAGAGAAGGCAGTCCTCGGTCAGAGCGGGCGCCTGCAGTCGACAGGTTCGAGGGGACGACGAGTCCCGCGCCGTGGGAGATCGGGAGACCTAGCAGCAGCCACCTCGCCAACGGCTCGCATACGCATGTGCGGAAGAACTCGACATATTCGCTCTGGAGTAATTCCGATGGTGCCAGTGGAGCGTGCAGCCCGACCCTGACAATGAGTGGCCTGTCCATGCCGAACAACGTGCCTCCTCAGCCATTATTCCCACCTCCGCCTCCGCCGCCGCCGGTCCCCCAGGCCTCGCCCGGACCGCAGTGTCCCCCTGTGATGGAGGACGAGGAAGAGGTCTCGAGCGCAGGCATATCTCTCGACAGCCCAACAACCGATGCTGCTGCAGCTGCTGCAGCGCAGACAAACGACGACGCATACAATGCCAATAACATCCAGATTGAAGCCATCACTACCCACCCCATCGAAACCGCACCATCCCGTTCCTACTCTCCTCCCCCGCCTCCAGCACCACTCGAGTCGCCGCCGCCTCCCCCCACCACCACCACCACGTTCTCGTCCCCGTCGTCCAGGCAGCCCGGGCTGGGACACCGCCACAAGGGCTCCGCCGAGAGCATCTCGTACTCGATGGTGGACGAGGACAAGCAGAGCGGGAACACGCGGTGGGTGATGGAGAGGAGGCGGACCGCGGAGAGCGGGGAGATTGAGATACTGGGTAGGGAGTTCGTCACGGGTGGCAGTATCTA
>LKEB01000113.1:36935-47255 GCA_003795295.1 Cytospora leucostoma
ATTAGTGTTTGGGTTGAGATTTGTGTTGATACAGCTCTCTCTCTATCTCTCTCTCTCTCTCTCTCTATCTCTCTCTCTCTCTCTCTCTATATATGTATTGTGTATATGGGCAGGTTGAGTAGCAAGGTAGGTGATTATACTCACTCGGCACACCGATCTCGTTGGCCTTGGCTTCGCTGGCACGGGTTGCCAGCTGGGCGGCGCTGAGCGTCAGGGTCGGGATGGAGGCTGTTGCTGGCATGTTTGGTGGTTTGTCGTCTATGTCTGTCACAGGGCTGAATGTAATCGTGTTATTTGTCTGTTGTTTCGTGAAAGATGTGTGATGGATGTCTCGCTCTCGTCAAGTAGATAGGTGGAAAGAGGAGGGTATGAACGGATGTATTCGTGAAACGAGACCCATATTCTATAGACTGATAGGTACGTATCTGAGCCCTAACCCTGGCTGGACTGTGATCAACGAACGGGTCAACACCAACCGTAGACGCCGCCCAGACCCTACTCGGGTATTGAGCTGGAACATCCCCAACTTCACCCGCAGTCACCCATCTCAGACATGCGCTATGCTATCAAACTTTAATATCTCAAAAGGGTCCAATGCCTCGACCAGCCTGCCAGCTGCCACGCAGCCGGGACGAGCCCATCGACCCAATAACACATAAGAAAAGGGCCGACACCTGAACGCCCGGCCTATCACAGGCCCCATCAGTAGCACGGTAGCACGGTCACACACGAACGGGAGCGACGCCGCCTCGGCTTACCGGTCGAACTCTCATTCCATACCGGCGTTGCCTCTCGGATCCCCCCGCCAATGAATCCCGCCATGTGGCCGCCAATCTTTCCGGGGTAGAAGGCGTTCCACTGGTGCTCGACCGGGCACTCGGGCACTCGGCAGCACAATGGCGTTCAGTAAGATAAGCTTCGCAGTGATTAGCCATGGATCATTGGAGGGTCCGGTTCCTGGATGGGTTGGACGCCGTGGAGAAGTAGCCTGCGGACGGACGCCTAAGTTCTTTATTAAATCTAGGCCGGTTTCTGTCTCTCATGATATATTTATAGGTGCATGTACCTTTGGTTCGTAAATCATTGAGCTGTGGTTGTATTTGTTGTTTCGACATATCATCTCCCCCATAAAGTCCCCGAGGAATAAAACTGTGGCTTGACGGTGTGTTTCTCAAGCACAAACTCTCTCTCTTCCAGCCATCCCACCACTGGCAAGGAGTTTCCCGCTCCTCCAAGACACCGAGAAAGCGTCGTGTCACCAGTAACTACACAAAGAACAACACCACAAAAATGGCGGCCACACACGCCCATGACCCGAACCCGGAAGCAGGACTCGAGGAGAAACCCCAGTTCGCAGACTGCGGCACACTGGAAGCAGACGGCAGCTCACTCGACAGCGGCGAGGACGTCCTCGCCCTGCAGGACCTCGAGCCCGCCCTCAACATGAAGATGCACCTGGTCAACAACGCCATCGACGAGGTCGGCTGGACGGCCTACCACTGGAAGCTCTTCGGGCTCAACGGCTTCGGCTACTCGGTCGACTCGCTCGTCCTCCTCCTGCAGTCCGTCGTCTCCGCGCAGGCGTTCATGGAGTTCGGCGAGAGGGGCTACGACCGCGGGCTCACCGTCGCCGTCTACGTGGGCATGCTGGTGGGGGCTGTCTTCTGGGGGATGTCTGCTGATATCGTGGGGAGGCGGTACGCGTTCAATATCTCGCTGTTTATATGCTCCGCGAGCGCCATCGTTGCAGGGGCTGCGCCGAGCTGGGCGTCGTTGGGCTTCTTCATCGCTCTGGTTGGCTTTGGGGCTGGTGGGAATTTGATACTGGATACGACTGTCTTCTTGGAGTACTTGCCTGGCAACAAGCAGTGGGTCTTGACGTTCTTGGCCTGCTGGTGGGGACTTGGCCAGGCCATCACCGGGTTTATTGCTTGGGGATTCATGGGTGAGTCTTGATGGAATCCGGGCTATTTGTGTGTGATCTTGAGCGAGGTGGCTGATATTCGCCGACAGTACCAAGTAGGTGGAACTGTGCGACTGTCAATTCTTGTACCCGGGACAACAACATGGGCTGGAGATGTAAGTCCACCTTCGTTACATGGCGTATTTCTATCACTGACTCTCCCAGACACTTTGTTCACCGCTGGGGCTCTCGTCTTCGTGATGTCCATTCTCCGCATCACAGTCGTGCGCCTGAAGGAGACTCCCAAGTACCTGCTTGGCATGGGCGAAGATGCCAAACTGGTAGATACGCTTCAGTCTCTGGCTGCGAAGCATAATCGAACCTGCTCGTTGACAGTGGAGAAGCTCGAGGCATGCGGCGAAGTCAGGGGAACGCACAGCGCGAACCGCTTCTCACTCAACGAGTCGCTCATCCACCTCAGGGGTTTGTTCGTGACGAGAAAGATCGCCACATCAACACTACTGATATGGTTGTCCTGGGCTCTCATCGGACTCGTGTATCCCCTGTTCTATGTCTTCCTGCCGTAGGTGCACCACACATGTGTGATACTCACGTTGCATATATAGCTAATCGGACTGCAGTTCCTATCTCGAAAGCCGCGGCGCCGCTTTCAACGAGACGGCGTACGAGACCTGGCGCAACTACGCCCTGGTCAACATATCCTCCATCTTCGGGCCCATGCTGGCAGGATGGATGTGCAACCGGAAGCTCCTCGGCCGCAGGTACACCATGGTCATCGGCGCGCTGGTGACCATGGTCTTCTTCTTCGCCTTCACGGCCGTGCGCTCCGAGGCCCAGAACGTGGGCTTCTCGTGCGCTATCGGGTTCTGTCTCAACATCTACTACGGCACCCTCTACGCGTACACTCCGGAGGTCCTGCCGAGTGCGCACCGGGCGACGGGGAACGGGATCGCTGTGGCTTGTAATAGGGTCATGGGGATATTGAGTGCTATTATTGCTACCTTTGCGGACACGAGCACGTCTGTGCCGATTTATCTCTGTGCGGCGCTGTTTGTTGCGATGGCGGGTATTAGTGCGATGTTTCCTTTTGAGCCGTTTGGGAAACGGAGCTCATAAAGACCAACTTTTAGACTGGGAAAATCTGATGCCCCGTTGAGACGATCAAAGCCATCGCGGTTTCAAACTGCAGGAACTTTAACATGTTATGTGCGTAGGTGAAAGATACCCAACTGATCAAGCAAGTTATATACATGTTTCTTTTGGCCTTTCTACACGCCCATTTTTTCTGCTTTGCAATCATCTTATCATGAGCCTCTGAGGAAGCTGTATCCCCCATCCTTAGGCGTCGCTGGACAAGGCAAGCAGCGAAGTGAAGACCGGCGTTCCAAGGCCAGTAACCGGGTCCCAACCGGTAATGGCGTCGAAGCCAGCACCGGAGATAGTACCATCACATCCGGAGTTGCTCCCAGACGTGATATCAGTCAGGGCGGAGGTAGCATTGGCATACAACCACGGGTTCAGGAACCCCAGCCCAGACTTACCATTCGCCACGCGGTCACTGTTAACCAGCTGGATAACCGCCGCGAACGTGGGCGTGGCGCAGCTCGTCCCGTCGACGCCGTACGAGGTGCCGTCCACGATGATGATGAAGTCGGTGGACTGGGCCGCGACGTCCGGGTACGCCCGCCCGGAGACGTTGAAGTAGGCCGAGACGGCGTCGGCCGAGCCGCTGGCGGACCAGGTGCTCACGGCCGAGGACTGGTAGCTCGGCTGGGAGAAGACGTACGAGAACCCGCCGCCCGAGTAGGTCCAGGCCGACTCGGGAGACTGGCCCGTGGTGCCGCCCACGGTGGTGACCCAGGGGCAGGAGGCGGGGAAGGAGGTGGTGAACTGGGCCTCGCCGTCGAGGGTGCACGTGTCGCCGACGCCGGAGTCGCCGGACGCCACGAGGATGGAGACGCCGCGGGCGCCGAGCTGCGAGAAGAGGTCGCAGGCGTTGGTGGCGTACGAGTCCGGGACGGTGGCCTCGTCGTCGCCGTAGGAGATGGACAGCGTGTTGGGCAGGTCGGAGTCGTCGAGGTCGAGGAGGTAGTTGAGGAACTCGACGTAGGGCTCGTTGTCGTTCTCCCCGGACCCCTCGTACTCGCCCAGCCCGCCCGTGCTGTAGTAGGTGAGCGGGATGGACTCGGCGATGGCGCGGCCGTACTGCACGTCCAGGTTGGCCTCGTCGCCCGCCTCGGAGGCGTCGGTCGGGCAGGACCCGGAGTTCACCGCCACGCAGGTGAAGGACTCGGCCGAGTTGCCCTCCACCGCGTAGTTGCTCAGGAAGGTCTCGAGGTCGGACGCGATGGCGTACTCCTCGAGGAAGCCGCCGATGCCGAAGAGGCCCGTCGTGTAGTCCTTCGCGTCGCTGAAGGAGTAGAGGCTCGCGAGCACGGAGGGGGTGACGTAGGACAGCGCGGCGCCGTTGACGGCGCCCTCGGCGGTCCCGTTCGTCTCGAAGGGGCGGACCTCCTTGATGGCGGACTTGTACGCCCGGAAGCCGAAGAAGGTCGTCGGCTGCACCATGTCGACGTGGTCCCTGAGAACGCCCGGCAAGCTGAACTCGAGGGTGCGCAGGACTGAGTTCCCGGACTCGGCGTTGACGTAGGGCTCGTACTTGGCGTCGAGGAGCGTCTCTACCTGGGCGACGCTGGCCTCGAGGATGATGGTGTCGCCGCGGGAAGAGTACGAGGCTTGCTCGCGAAGGCCGGCGCTCTCGAGCCACGACATGACCAGGTCGCCGGACTCGTCCCTGGGGGCGATGATGGCGTCGATGGCCTTCTGCGACACGTGCGAGCCGTACTGGTGGTGCCCTGGAGTTGCGATCTGTTTGGTCTTGTCAGTGTTGCTGTTCTTATGGCCCAGGGGCCCCTTTAGGGAAGTAGAGGGTTGGGTTGGGGTCTCATACGTTCATCGCAAGCTCGTAAAACTTGTCCATGTCCTGGTGGACGAGGTGCATGCGCAGCCGGATCTTAGCGTTCTCCTTGTCGACATACTTTGACTCGTCCTTGACCCAGCCCCTGGGAGGGGCCGTGAGGCTCTCGACGACGCTGTTCTTGTAGGAGTCCTGGCTGAAGGGGTTGCTCCATGTCGGCAAGGATGTGGCTGTGGAGGCGAGTGCAAGCAGCACTGATGCCGCCTTCAGGAAGCCCATTGTGGAAGTTGAGATGTCCGTTTCCTCGGGGACCAAGACAACGAGAGATGGGGACAGGGTGAGAGAGGCGTGAAGAGGGGCCTTGTTCTCGTCCGCCCCCTCTCACCCTCGCGGGCCTCACCTTCTTATAGTCTGATATCGTACCGCCCGTGAGTGACCATTGACACGATCGTGATCGCGACATCAGCGGCCAGCCTCAAGTGCTCTGTGATGCTATTCGTTATCTACACCTTGACCCCGGCGGGCGTTGCATGCAGCCCACTTTAAGGAGGGGCTTGACAGCCCCTGACGTGCCATCGTGCTCTGCCGGGACCGTTACCAGTTGCCCGATCCGGAAGCTGGTTTGGAAGATACCATTATGCATTGTCGTAGATCCTGGCATATCTAGGGAAGGTCGTATGGGAGGTTCTCTGTGTTGCCCCATATGACGGAGTAATGCAGCCACAGCAATACTCAATCCGAGTCTTGTTGTTCTGGACCTCGGGAAGAAATTCTGGGAGATCGAGCGTGAGATTGAGTGTTGACGTCGTCGAAAGAAGAACGGGCACGTGCAGTGTGCATCTGCGGTGAAGGGTGGGGATGAGAGCGAACGGGCCATATATATTAGCGGCATATATAGTGTACCAAAGTCTGGAATATAGTGTACCAGTTTTTGAATAACGAAGAGAATACATACCTACCTACTATGTATTGCTCTGGGTGGGTCTTGTGTGACGCCAGTATATAAGTGGAGGACTGGGGCAGATTGCCTGACGGTCCCCGCCTTGGGATGACAGAAGAAGGAGAAGGTAGTAACGAGATTTTGTAATAGTCTATCATATATGCATGTAGTGCCTCGGCAAATCATGAGATCTAAAGCTACGTAGTGAGACCAAGGCGTGCAAAGGTCAACGGCGGCTCGTGAAAGCCGCAACCACTTGACCCATGAGCGATTGTGAATTACACCATTTAGATATGAACTTGTTCGAGCAGGCATTCCGGAGAGTCTTGTACTGCTGGTCTCGGGTACGCACTCCGAGTCCCTACGGTGGGACATCTTAACAAAACATGTACATGATCAAATACTGAACTTTACATGATAATCGTCTGAGCTGGTCGGATGATTGTACTATTAAGGTATCTTGTAGAATTATGATGTGGTTCAAGTACTAATCTGTCCTTTACAGTGTTCAGATCCGCGTTTAATGATATATCTAAACTAGAACAACCTCTTGCCTATTCCTATTATAAACCCTTGGTGCCCAATCGATACTCCTGTCTTTAGCATCCCCGTGATAATTGAACGTGCCCAGCCTTTCGAAGCAACCTTCGAACTCTGTTGACTTCGCCAGCACAAGCCCACTGATTTCATAAACTTCAATGATCGGAAGCAAAAAGATAGTAACGCGATCATCAAGCTTCTGCAACTGCTGTGTCTCCGTTCTCTCCTTGTCGGTCTGTCGCATTCGCCTGAGCAACCACTCCTTCTCATCGCTTCCCGAAGTGCGCTCGAAAGCGCACAATCCAGTATCAAAGAAAATACAAGAGGAACCCTCCGAACTAGGATGATTGATCTTATGAATTTCGATCGTGTCCGAAACAACTTCCGAGAAGACAAGGTCGTATTATAACAAAGATCCTCTGATCCTGATCCTGCCGTCTCATACCGGACCAAATGGATTATTCGAGTGGGATGGCTGAGCATATTGTTAGTAGGTGTCTATACGTACGTACGGTGATCGTATGATTTCTCTATATATTTATTATTATTCTGGTCTAAGTTCCTCCCTTCGAAACGGAGGGAGGAAATAACTAAGTAAGGTAATAAATATAGCGTAAAAGGAAGGTACGGCCTATAGTAACGATATTCGTCGTTACCTACTGATACTAGCAACTTTTCTTTTCTTATCTATCGCTAAACCTCTCAATATAGGTAACCTTCTATACGACTATCGCGATACTAATAACCTAAAATAAATATAGCGCAAAAAATATGAACTCAGTATAGGCTCGCCTATACGATAGCCGTAAACGAAAAACTCTATAACCCTAAATCTATAGGCGATAGTCGTAGACCCTCTAAATTAGTACTTCCGCTCCTTTATTTATTTCTTATATTCGGCCTATCTAGCTACCTATTTACGAGTACGATTATCGTATTCCTCATTAGATTCGTTATTCATATGCTTCTTTAGTCTCGCATTAAGTAGTAGAGTATACTTCTTAGGAGTAGGGGGTAGCTCGGTAGAGCGATCATTATTATTATCTTTAGTAGAACGACCGTCGTTATTATCTTCATTAGATATATAAGTAGGGGGCGATCTAAGGGTAGGTTCGGCTTTAGCGCGTTTCTAGGTATACTTCTCGAGAGTATAGGGTAGCTTAATTCGTTTCTTAGGTATAGGTTTAGGGGTAGTAGTTATACTAGGCCTCTTATATAGTATCGCTAGTTCTTTAATATATAAGGATCGTATATACTAGTTATTCGTCTAATATAAAAGGGCTTATATCTAGGTTAGTAGGTTAACCTATTTCTTAGATTTCTCGGGGTTACTACTATAATAGCTATAGAAGATATAAGGAATCGAGATACTATCGGGGTTAACTATTATAGAGATCGTAATGATTCTATACTTAAGGTAGTAGTTATCGATATAGGGGTCGTTATCTATTACTATAGCTCTTATAAATACCTTATTAAGTATTATCTTCTCGATATCTTTCCGTATTCTTCTAACTATTATATAAGATGAAAATTATTAGTCCTAATAGGTAATATTATTGATAATAGTTAGTACTATTATTCTAGTATTATCGTAGAGGAAGAGCGTCTTGACCTAGGCTATAGCCTTGGCTTTAAGGCCGTTAAGGTCGATAATATATTGAGAACCTTATCTCGTCTCTATCTTACTACTCGCCTTTGCTTTATCCTATACGACTTTCGCTATAGTATCTTAGTAAGCCTAGGCCTAGTTCTCTTCCCTATTATCTATCGGGTTACTATAGATATTAAATAGACGATTATCGTCCTCCTCTTTAGTATCTATAACCTTAATATCTATAGTATCGGCGATATTCGTAGTACTAGTAGTCGTAAGGGCAATAGTAGTAGGGGCTTCGTCGTCTATAGTAGCTATAGGGGTATTAGTACTATAGGCCTCTATAGCGGCGTTTGCTATAAGTACTATATTGAAGTCAAAGGTCTCTATAAACTAGGTATACTCGTCGTTATCTATTTTATATGAGTATCGCTTATATAAGTATATAGTAGAATAACGGAAATAAAAGTACTAAGAAGTAGAAGACGGCTTACCTTTATAAGCGCTATAAAAATAGTTTCAGTAAGTATTATATTTAGTAATAGTAATCTATAGAAAGAATAGGATTATCGAATTGATTGGGAGGTATATATACGAGGTTTATTTATAAGAGAGGTAGGAGGTAAGAGAAAGTAGGAGGTGGAAATAAGGAGTTAGCGATAGCAAGGTAAGCGAAAGAAAAAAAAAAGGAAATACTAATCGTATTATTTCCCTATTAGGAAGTCTTTTTAATTCCTTCTACCGAAGGCCTTTCCACCGACCCATCTATATATATACGAAGCTCGTTATCATCAATCAGCTTTTATAGTATAGAGTTTAGCTTCGCCTTCGTTATAGTATCCGCTAGGTTATCTTTCCCATTAATCTACCTTACCTCTACGATTTCCCTTGCCTTATATGATTATCGTAATGATATAATATCAATTATAAGGCGTTTCTCTCGTATTATCCTAAGCTTTATAAAGCATTTATATAGGCTATATGAATCCGTATAAATAACTAATAGTATATTAGGCAATAATAATCGTCTTATAATCATTCTAATAATCGTCGCTAGGGAGATACTAATATCTATACTATTGACTATACCGTATATCTCGCTTATAAGTATGCTTCGGGTAACTCGTTTATATTTTATAGAGGACTAATAGAGGATATTGCTTATTAATTTGAATTCCTAGTCCTATATACGAGTCTCGTTTACTAGTACGATAATATAACTGAGCTAGGATATTAGGTCCTAGTTATTTACGAATAACCTATCCGTAAAGATGAAAAGTTTAATTATAGGGAGGTCTAGAGGTATATATCTAATACCTCGTTGGATATTATCTATTTACTACGATAGTCGTATATTAAGGTATTTATAATTCTCTTCCTTTAGGTCTTATACCTATACTGCTATAGAAAGATCATAGGATACCTCTAATTAGTAAATAGAAGCTATATATATGCCTCGGGCTCTCTATTCTAGGTACTATTAGGGACCTTCGATAGTAGTCGTATCGATAATAGCGAGTTTATCTACTTATCCTTTCTAACGAATCGTAATAGATCTAGCGTTATCTATTACTATATAGGCGCTATTATAATCCATATACTATCCCTCCGAAAGTAGTATCTTCGGCTTTACCCGTAGCCCTACTATATATAGTTCCTCTTCTTCTCTATCTTGGAAATCTTATATAACTAGTAGTAGTATATCGTTTATTTATATACCTATGATTCTAAAAGGCTATATAGACTTCGTAATAAGTAGGTATAGGTCGTATATCGAGTACTCTATATTGAGTTTCTAATAGTAATACTTCTAATAAGTATCAAATTAGTAGATACTAGCCTTAGCGATATTATATAGAGGTTTAATGACTTTAATAATAGTACTATATAGATATTTGCTCTTGAGTTCCTTTAGGAGTTCTATAAGGATTATACATTATAGCTTTAACTTAGATTACAGGTAAGCCTAGGTAATATTATATAGTATAAGGGATATGCCCTCCTAGATCAATACTAGAGCTATTATAATAATCGTTCTCTAGCTTATATATTGGATTATTAGGCTTTGGGTTAGTATAGAATCCTTATTTTCGTTATTATAACCCTATATAATTAGCCGGGACTTTTCATATAGTTTGGTTATCTTACCCTTAACTTCCCTTACTATATAGGATTTGAATAAATAATAGTCGCTATAACTCGTTAGAGACTATTTCTCGAATCGGAATACTCCCTTACTAATTAGTTTATCGATTTCGACCTTATCTAACTCTTCGAAGAGAGTACTGGGTATCGTAATTATACCGTCCTATCTCAGTTTCATAGCTAGGGTATAATCGTCCTTGTAATGAACACAACGTGGGTGACGTAAAGGGTACTTGGGCTGTGTACTGGGTTTATGT
>LKEB01000114.1:0-47106 GCA_003795295.1 Cytospora leucostoma
GACTCTAAGCGTAAATTATAGCATAGAATTAGTTAAAATAGTTAATATAGTATAGGTAGTAGTTATATAGTAATAATATAAAGAATTCTAAGGTTTCTAGTTCAAATCCCTAATTTTCAGTATTATAGTTAAGATTATAAAGTAGTAAAGTTAAGAATAAACTTAGTAAAACTTTAAGTTAGTTAGTATTAACCTCTAACTAACTTAAACTAACTTAAACTTTCCCTAACTAACTTAAACTAACTTAAACTAATAGAAAGTGTGAATAAAACTAACTTTAACTTAAGAAAGTTTAAGTTAGTTAAAGTTTAACTTTTAACTTCGAACTAATTTTACAACCCTGAGAAGTGCCCAGTCAACTGTCCTGTGGTGGCTGTACACCAGACTTTACACGGCGACCAGTACGGTCCTGCCGACATGGACTTTGGCAATACCTATCCTACACAGTACCTATACTTATGATTTCACCCCCAGGGCCTAGGCCACTCGACTACCTTTACGGTCTTGCAGCTACCAGCACAATGGGCTAAAGCTGTCGAGCACACTTTCGCTCGACGCCCAAGAGGGCTGCCATGTCAAGCGTCTACGACGGTATTCGAGACTGCCCCTTCTTCCACGTTATCTTTCCCAATGTTTTCCTGCCCTTCCTGCCTTGAAGTTTTGATGTTGGTGGTGGGGGGCGGTATCGACCTCACATTCGGGATCCCCATGAAGCTGTCCATACTGGTCCACGCCAGGCACGCTATTCCTCTCAATAAATATTGCTGATCCTTCACCATGAGCCAGACTGCAACGTCCCTGCTCCTCATGGTTTCCACCGAGCTCTCTGAACATAGCCAGCAGATGCCTCGTGCTGTTCGAGTGACCGTGAGACGCTTTCAACGCATACTTCGGAAGGGGAGGGGTTATGCCTCGATGGTGGCGTGGATTTCGAGGATCTAGCTTCCTCTTGTCTGCGATCCAACGTCCTCAAATGATGGTGGCTCTGTGCTAGCTTCAACGGCGTCCAATGAGTATGGCAGCCAAGCGTCAGAGTTGATATCGAACGGCCACTCATGGTCACTCTGCAGCTCTAAGGTGTGCAGCTTTCTTTGCCCTCCCTAGAGGCACAAGCGGACTTCCTGCATTGCATTGCTACTTTAATACGGGTAGTTCTCTCACATTTGGTGTACCACCATGACATCACCCGCAACTACGTGCTGGACGACGGATGTTGAACACAACAACAGCCCGAAGGCAAGAGAATGGCCGTTTGGTTCTGACGGGCATCACTCTTAGATTATGTTTCCATGTACCCTGTCTCGGTTTGATGTTATTATTCATTCTTTGAGGCAATAGTACATCGTTGTCTTTTTCAGTGTTCCAGCCCATACAGACAAGCAAATAATGGGCATCCCATACTCGAGGGAAATCAATAATGCCTTCAACCAGGTCACTCCACTCGTCGCCGCGGGCTTTGACGTCCTTCAAACTACCAAGAACATATCAATCCTGTTGGCTGTGATCCAGGTCCTGACATGCGTGTTTCTGTGTGCCATACTACTCGCTCTCATCGGTCTGATATGTGCGGTTGATCCTGACCTGGTGAGGGAGAAGAACGAGCTGGTGACGCCTTTCGTGCAGTGGCTGTCAAGCTGGGTCTTCTCATACGGGCGAACGGTGGGCTGGCTGTTGAGGTTCTCAGTGGTGGCCTCCACGGGTGCGCTGGGCGTGTTCTTCTGGCAGGGCTCCATGGCTGGTGTGGGCGTGCCTGGGACGCCAGAAGAAGGCGAGGGAGATGAGGCGGGATGAACTTCCGATTAGGAGGGAGGTGCAACTCCAGAGGCACGAAACCACCCTTCTCTTCTTCTCCTTCCTTCTTCTTTTTATTCCCTTTGCTGTCTCCGTTTCACGTCCCTGTTACATACCAAAAAGAAGATGCCCATATGTTCCCACTTCGGACATGAACAGCAGGCTGGGAGATCATTTCTCACGATGCTAACATTGCGCCAGACACTCTAGCTGGTGTTTTCATTTCTGTTGCTTAGTATATAAGTTGATGAATGGAGTCAACCCGATGCGGCAGGGCAGATCCAAAAGTCAAGCATGGGGGCACTGAGAAGGCAACGATACATAGAGATGCCTAGGTAGTGCCGGGCTGACTGCTGTCTAATATGTCAAGTCTTCTGTCTATATGATGGACAGCCAGTATACGCGACGGTGAAGGGTTTGTTTACTAGCGATCTGGGTTTCGATCCATGCAGCCTGATGAGTGAAAGGCAGAGACGGAATTGAAACATTGCCGCTCTTATCATCACGTATTTACTATGTGTTCCAGTGGGGGGGGGGGCATAAATCTTCGAAGTCATTCATGTCTCGCAGTGATTATTACAGAGGCTTCCAACTGGGAAATCAAGATACATAGTTGTCCAGATATAACATTGATGTACGCATCACACACATCTGCCAGTCATAAGACACCTCACAGAAGGCATCCGTCCAGGTGTGCGATACTTCGGCTTCGAAGTGACCACTGTTGAGTGACACGTGCGGCAATGAACTTTTCAAGAAATGAAACTCCATGGAACCTGCTTAGATTCCATAGTAGCAAGTAGGGTAATCTGGTAGTCAGTGTACAATGGTTTTGTGTTTACGTCTCACAAAGCATCACCCCGAATCTTCAAATTGCATGTCCTGATCACAACGTAGAAGAAATCAAATATTTGACTATAGCATCATAATTCTTGCCGCTACATATGTCCTCCATCGTCTACTGTGTGGTGTGGCTCACGCTGTTATATTCGCGTGGAGCCTATCACCTTCTCACGGCTATATATGTAGACTTCTCCGGAGCACTCCACGGTGAGTGTCCAGTACAGAATGAGCGAAGTGGTTCTAATCACGTACAATATTCACGCCCTCAAACAGGTTATCCTCGAATCTTAAGGGCATTGCTGCCTACTATGCCGTTTCACTACCCACCTCAAATGCTCATTGCGCCAATATCAAGAGGGTGAGCCCCTGCTATGCCGGGTACCTGCGGACCGTGAAGAACGCCGGTGCGTAAAGGGTGTCAGTCCCACGGCGTGCTCCGCGTAGCCCGACGCCATTCGGGCCAAGTTGCCGGTTTCTCAAGACAAGCCACGAGGACTATGCGTCGTCACTTCGTCACTCGACATCATCCGAACACACAAGCCTCACCAGTCATGGTCCTCACTGACTTTTCTTATTCTCCTGCAAAAGGAACAGACATATGCCCGCGGAGCAGATTGTTGTGACTCGAGAAGGAACCACTGTCGTATTCGACGATGCAGGGCTACAAATACGGATAGGTACTCTGTGTATCCGAGTCCTTTTCATGCTTCTTTTGATTTGAGACCCGCTTCCGGATCGTCGAGTTGGAACTTCCGCATTCAAGGTTGTGTAATGCTAGAAAGGGAAATGCCGGTTCCGGTAGATGCCCTGCATGTCTCAACGCCCGAGAAGCAGGATGCTGTTTCCTTACACGCGAGATGGCACGCCCGGGCTGGGATCTTGGTTATGCCGTTTCCACGATTACTGATCTTCTTCTATGCCTCTGATCGATATTAAAAGTAACCAGCGACATCTTTGGCTCCGGCTTAGAAACCGCTCTCCAAGCGCGTGGCCTCCGTATCAACCTGTCAAGTTTGCATTTCTATCTCGAATCTGGAGCTCTCCGCTACCACTGCTAATATCAGTATGTGGTATATTGTGAATTCAGTGTGCGAAGGCTTGATTGCCACGTTTCCAAGCATATCAACAGATGGCACGACAGATAGATCGGACCGAGGCGTTCCCCTTGGCCCTTTTGAAACAATCCGACCTATCGCCTTCGATCCTCGAAAAGACATACATCTTGGCGATCGGGAAGTCAGTCCGTTGAAGACCTCGATCCTAGTCTGTGTCACCAAGGCGTATGGAGGCGTCAGCCACATTTGGGTTTTCCAAACCCAACAATATGGCCTGGTCATGTTTGTTCAACGCGAACAGAGAAGATCCGATTAGTTGCCACGTCCACGGGTTCGAAGTCCATGAGCCGAATCACCTAGCCGAGCCTTTCTAGCGATCCAGTGTCATGGAGTGCACTGAAGAATACACCGAGCAAGAAAACCACCGCTATCAGGTAACTAACCCTCTCATCAGCTTTTGCTTTTCACCTCTTACTTCTGGCAATTTGCATACGGATAGAGGCAACACGATCGGCAAGTGGAGACGCAGGATACGGAAACACGTTCCCCGAGATACGGACTGATCGTCACTGATGCCATCCTTGTAGAGGTAGCAACTTTGATACCCGTGGGAGTGGATCGCGAACGCTCCCTGAGACACATGGAAGAGGCAAGGGTAAGGTACGCATGTATAGTGAATGTATTTGTATCACCCCGACAACACCAACATTGCGGTATCAGTACCTGAAAATGATACTTCTCCAAAATAAAGTTGCCATAGGACTTACACCCTCGTTCCAGCCAGTGATAATCAAAAGATGCTTCCATCCATGTGCCACAATGGATTGTACACTACACCGGTCCATCTTCTCCACCAGGCGTTCCGATAAGTAAGACTTGTCAAGCCTCAAAAAGGTCCTCAACGGCGAGATATGTGGCAATATGCATAATACACGTTCGATAGCAGATCTTGACAATGAGAGCTAGCTTCATACATTTTAGGGTCGATGTCCCGCCGTAGTGGAGGGAGGCGTACTAGTAACAGCCTTCCAAACCCAGCCCTATTGCATTGCCCCTATGACAAGCTTTCTCTAGGGCAAGATCTTGCGTACCACAGATCGCCTTAAGATCAAGGGCGGCATGCGCCGCCGCCAGAGTGTCTTTTGGCGGTGTATGAAGGCCTAGGCCCACAAATCTCAATATACTTTATGTGTATCGGTGCCCTGGCCCAGTTCAACAAGATCATCTGACAGTCATCAATCACATATTACCCCTGACGCTCTCACGGGTATCAGGTCTCGGTTAGCAGGGGTTCTCGGGCCGTCGCGAAGATCTCGAAGGAGCGAAGGATTGGATCTTCGGCAGTCCATAAGTTCGGCCTGGCGGAGGGGAATTACCCTACCACCCTCACATGCAATATGTTGTGGCCTACAAGGCAGTGGTACTATATGCACCCTTGAACCACGACAGTTCTCTTTCTGCAATGCGGAAGGGGATGTCTTGCCACAGAGACTCAGGCACGCCCTATTTGCCAATATATCCCGAAGAACTTCGGAGAGTCTCGCCCTATGAAGCCTAGAATATGCAACGACAGATGTTGTAACGCACAGATGCCGTGGAAAGAGCCGCATGAAGCTCGTCAGGGCCATCTTCTCGAAAGGGTCGTATACGTAATCGGTTTCTGTCTTTTTTTGTTTTTCGCGGCATACTCCCGACGTCTGTGCAAAGGAAAAGCGCATAAAGCATCGATCCAGGTTGGCCCTGGGGCCCCCTGGAGAAAGCATGCCTTTCACCAGATGACTGTTGGACACACATCCCTTGTACATAGTTCCCGTGAAAAGCCACGAGCTCACTGCACATGCGCCACTTGGATTATCACGAAAATGAGAAGAATGTGAGCTTCGTTGTTGTTTCTGTCATCGTGCACCTGACTGTGCCTGTGCAAGCGATTCACAAAGGTGCCCGGGTCTAAATATGGAAGACTCGTTGCTTTCAATCACTCGTTGGATTCTCGATCACCAACATCCGTAGATTCACCTGCTAGGCCATTCACCATCAAGAGACATCTGGACGACTACAAAAGGCTGGCAGCTCGCCGCAGGACGATAATTCCTCTCCGTTTTCTTCAGACGCATCAAAGTCAGCGGATTTCGAAATAGGCACCGTCCAAAGGATAACCAAGCAACTAGCCACAGCAAAAAAAAAACAAACCCCAAATCAAACCAAACCAAACCAAACCAAACCAAAATGACGAGCTCAGCTCAACAAGTCGTGGAGGTCTCTGTCGAGATCGTCGTCCAGCCCCCACTGAGGGTCGGGGTCTCCAGATGGCTCATCCCCCCAGTCGTGGCGCGGACAAGCAACCCAGGGCTGGTCCAAGAATTCGCGGACAACAGAAAACACGTCTACGCGACAGCGATGCTCACGAGCTCCGACGGGGAAGACTACAGCACCATCCTGAACGGGAACTGGAACGTCAACGCGAACCTGGTGGCCGACTCTGGTGGTAGCGGTAGCGGAGGGGGGAGCAGCAGCCGCCATGCCAGGAACCGATGGCTCTACTTCGTCTTCCACCCTGTGTCGATCGGGTTGGGCGGTACCTTCAGCTTCTCCGTCGTCGTATCCGCTCTGAGCCTTGAGAGTAACAGCTGCATGGTCGTGGGTGGGAGGTCTACAAGGCAGTTCACTGTCGTCAACCAGCCTGTCCCCCCTGAGAAACCCAGTAAGTCGAACCTAACCAACCCTATGAGTCGAGATGTACGTCGGCGAACTTGGCTAATGAGGCTTGTAGGCAGGGATGAACGACACATTCTGCGCAACTTAGAGACAAGGGGGCTCTATCATCCCGGGACCACAACCTAGAGCAGGTCGAATTGAGTATAGGTCCGTGCAAGCTGTGCAGTCACAGCCACCGGGAGAAGGTGGAGAGAATGATACCACAATACGGATAGGTCACAGATATTCGTGAAGAGTCTTTCACCGTTGTTACTACAGTCAGAATGTCTAGTTTGTCAACTATGATTTGATCATGATTATGATTCCCAACATTCGTATTGTCACGGGACCGGCTTTGAGTGCATCAATCCTCGGGGTTTCGAGGAACACAGCAGCTTGAATCTAGACCCAGAATAGACCCTGGACCTCTCCTCATTGCCCTTTGCAAGCCAGCTTAGAGACATGGCGTGGGGGGAAGCCGACAGTTCGTCGTTGGGACCGATAAGGCTGAGATTCCCAAGCCACCTCACCAGCTCTTGCAGCAAGCTAAAAAGGTACTTGATGCTGTGTGACACACGGTGAGCCGGTAGATGACAGGATCTTCATCGGTTCGCCTATCGTCTTGCAGTGAAATGAAACCGGACCTTGCTTCTTGCCAATCTAATCCGTTCCCCGGGCGTCGCCCCGTCCCCTGTCCCCCGGAACCCCAAAATCCGTAGCTTATTGGTCACAGGAACAAGGCTGAGTGAGCCAATCCACTTACACGATCATCGACAAGGGTATTCCCTGTTGCACTCCGGTGTCTTGCGGATGCGAACCCGATCACGAAGTACCCTAGGGTATATATTGTGGTAGATGTTAGGATCGGATGAAAGCCGCGGGATTCGATTCCGCCTACTTAGGTACAATGAGGCCTGTCCTTTTTCAAGCATTGCTGTCACGTCGGACGAGTCGAAGCTCAGAGTGACGCTCTGTTTGTTTCAGGCAAATCTAGGAAGAGCTGCTTGTTACGCCGTAGTTTTCCGGCCTGGATGCAGTGATCTCATTTACAGACTGGGAGCGTGATACGATTCGTGGAGTTACCAATCATGACATTATAGCTGGAGGTACTCTGATTCATAGCCTAACTCCGTAACAGTGAAAACGACTCGAACTCCGACCCAATCCTTGTTATCAATGAACCAAGCCAGTGAGTGTATGGCCATCGCAAGCTCATGCACCCTGAAAGTCAAAATGCCTGCCTGTATCAAAACGAAACGCCAAACCAAGTCGACACACCAGAGCATACACCTTCAGTCTCTCATCAGACTGGGTACCGATGAGCTCAATCAGGACAGATCTGTCTCTATGTATACTTTGCGTCCTCAGAGTCCTATGAAGATAGGTGCTTCAGTAGCGCCTCCTTCTCCTCGATCGGCAGCGTCGATAACGCAGCCCTGACTCCCTCAAATGCGTTCTTGTCCATCAACAGCTCCGTGATGTGCTGCCTTGCTGCATCCGCCTTGAGGGAAGCTACCTTCTCATTCACCGATTGGCGATGCTCCTCATACCACAACGCGACTTCGCGGTCCTTGGTGTCAAAGCCAGCGATGCCGGTCCAAGCCTCGAGAACGGCTAGGTTACGGTTGCGAAGGACGATTGGGTCCTTGCTGGTAGCGACGACTTGGCTGGTAGCAATTGCCATGCGGCGCAGGATGTACTCCTCGTTGAGTCTCCTGCGCACGCGCCAGTAGAAGAACCGACGAGCCTCGCGCCACTCCAGTTGGTCGCGGATCACACCCTTGGCCTTCATACGTCCGGCTCGGTCGTGCAAGTCGGCAAATTGTGCGCTGATCTGGCTGTAGATGGGCAAGAGCAGCTCCTCGCGATCAGCAATCTTCTTGTGGATGGCGTCCAGCTCTTCCTTGGGCGCGTTGCTTCCTTGAGCATCGGCCAGCTCCTTCTTGAGGGACGCGTAGGTCGGGTCATTGCGTGCCATTGTCTGAAGCTGCTTGTCCTTGCGGTACTTGATACCGATGATGGCTTCAGGATCCAATACACCACCGCGCGCCTCGACATCTGCGTACATCTCCATCACCAGAGGGTTGATGGTGGGGTCAACAACGACCCACGAACCTCCACGGAGTTCGCCGTACGGAGGAATGTAGACGAAGATAGGCTGCTCGTACTTGACGAGGGCGTCAACGATGAAGGAACCATACTTGAGAACCTCGTTGTACATGTCGCGCTGACCGCCCGAGAATCCACGCCAGTTGGCGAGGATCATCAGAGGCAGCTGCTCACCGTGGTTGAAGTCATTGATGGCCTGGGCGGTCTTGAAGGCAGAGTTGGGGTACCACACACCACCTGCCTCTTGGCTGACCTGCTCGGTCGAGTCAGGGTTGGCGGGATCAGCAGGCGTGACATTCTCGACGGGACGCGTCTCGACAGCGATGACACCCATGGGGATACCTCCAAGGCGAGCGCGACCAACAACAACAGTGCGAGCCCAGCCACCAAGTGTTTCGACGAAAGAGTCCTTGTCGAACAGACCAGGCTGGAAGTCGTCACCGTCCTGCTTACCACTGATCATCCACCGGGGGTCGTAAGTCTGACGAGGGGCCGGCGTATAGACAACGTCACGGTCCCAAGTGTCGGCGGTGGGAGCAATCGGGACGGGATTGTTGCGCTTGTCAGGCACGAAAGACATCCACTTGACGATTTTGGAGATACCAGCCATGTCGTCCTCGGCAGTCATGTGGGACACACCGTTGCGGTACATGATCTGGGTACCACCAAGCTGCAAGTTGGAAGTGTAGACCTCGCGACCCAGCAGGTTGTTCAGAGCAGGGGCACCAGTTAGGATAATCGGCTGGCCCTCGACCTGGACTGCACGTTGGCCGAGGCGGACAAGGTAGGCACCAATACCTGTGAGTGGATTAGCAAGACGTCACATGGATCTCTATTTTTAGGAATGGAAGACGACTTACCAACAGAGCGACAAGTGACCAACGTGCACGTGAAGATGTCGTTGTAAGCACGGGAGGTTGCACCAGCGATGAGACCAGAGCCACGCAGACACTCTACACCAAGACCGTCCTCTTGACCGATAATGGTGAGGATCTTGTGTCGCTTCTCACCGTCTTCAACGACCTCTTCGGTAATAACAGTCTTCTCGAAGCGCTTCTGGGCATCGTCATCGAGATAAAGGTACTTGAAGCCGGCCTCTGGCTTGGTGGGATCGTTGAACGCGACCTTGAAGTGGGGCATCAGCTCGGTTGCTATGCCGATACGAGCGCCAGAGTTGGCCGACAGGTAGATACGAGGAATGCCGAGCTTTTGAGCCAGCTCAGTGCACTTATTGAAGTAATGGTCCTCCTTGGGCCCGAAGGATCCGATTTGGTAGGTGATATCGTTGGCGATGACAATGAACTTGCGTCCCCGGGGATACTCGGGCGTGCGAGCATTGATAAGCCAGCCGACCATACCGCAAGTGTTAGTCCCGGGCTCACGAGACACCTCAGTAAGCTTGTCTGTGTCGTCGAGAACAAGCTCGCTGAAGTCTATGCACTCGCCAACCTGAGGCTGCTTCTCGGCCAGGGCAGGGGTGACCTTGACAGCATCGGCCCAGGAGTTCTGAATGGCTTGACGGAAGAGCTCGGGGAAATCGTACACGTATTGTGTACCCATGAGGTGGGCCTTGTAGCGCTTAGGCTGCAAGTGGTTCTTTGTCGGGTAAGGAGTCGAGACAGACAACAAGTGCATAGCGCCAATCTTGGTAGTGCCACCAAGAGAGTGGAACACCCATTCACCCTTCTCGGATTTACGCTCAGCGTAGACCTCAACTTGGACGACGAAACCGGAGGTATTTGTGATGATGACACGCAGAGGGTACGGTGTGCCAGTGGCTGGATCCGTGCAGATAATACGAATCTCAACCAGAGCAACACGGAGACGCCAGCCCCGAGGTCCAAAGCGATCAAGGAAGCCCTGCAGAGAGTGCTCAACCTCGCGAGGCTGAAGCTGGAAGACAGGAGTAAAGTTGATGAAGAGGTGGTTCAAGTCGGAGTTGTTGTTGCCGATGATTTCCAAAGCGTCGAATATGTCATTGATGACGCGGTCGGCCTCAGAGACCAAGTATTCGGCCGTGGGGATCTCGTCACGAAGTCGGCCAGGTCGGATGACAGCACGAGTAAAGTAGCGCTTGTCAGCCTCGTTCTCTTTGGCAACGGCTTCGTAGACGTGAATGTTCTTGTTCTCCGTGAAAACAGGCTTGATCTTGAACTTAGACAGCCTGTTAAGCTCCAGCTGGAATGCAAGCGCAGGCTCGTTGTGACGGATGCTGTCGTCTTCCTCGTACGAAGGACCACGGAAAGTGTAGTACCCCGGGTAAGAGCCATCAAGACGCCCGCAGATGAATGTGACGCGGCGTACACCCCGAGTTACAAGATCACCCCTGAATTGTTCGATGATATCCTTGATACGAGCCAGGTTTTGTGCGTCATCGCCGCTCTGGGAGTCGTGGATCGCAATATTGACCACATTGGCGAGCTCGTCCGCGGAATCATTGCGAGGCGCAGGCCTCCTCTTACTGCTGAGATCAGGAATCAAACCACTCTTTGCGAGGCCCTTGTACTGCTGAAGAGGGAGAGCCTCCAAGGCCTTGGCCAGTAAGTCTTCGACATCTTCCAAGTACTTGCAAGGCACAATGATACCACGGCGCACGGGATCTTCCTCCATCTTCCGAGAAAGGTATGACATGTCGCTGATAGAGTTGATGCGCGGGAAACCATACTCGGGCTTGATCGGAGTGGCCGGGGTCACTGGAGTCGAAGGTGCAGCTGACTCCACAGGCAAGCCAAATTCGGACTGTCCGATCTTCCTAAGCTTGAAGTCCCAAGAGACGAAGGCAGGGTTGTCTGACTCGTCGGTGTGATACTCAATCTGCTTGACCACGTAGGCACGGTAGGCACGTCGGATATATACCTCAAGGGCAGCAAGTCCGACCCAAGGGTCCTGATGGGCGAAGAACTGTGGCAAGACGTCGAAGACGGTGTACTTAGAGTCAACGACCTCCTTGATCACGTCCAGGGAGGGGTTGCGGTGGTCTAGACCCGCCTCGCCATACTTGGACTCGACAACTGATGAACGCAGGATGTGCTCCATCTGCGCCTTGCGCTCCTCAAGGGATGGGAGGGCACACTGAATGAGGATTTCTCGTGCCTTCAGAGAGACCTTGGCTGTCTGACGCGACTCGAGGTCTGCCAATGTTCTCAACACGGGGCGCAAGTATTTGGCGATGTTGCCGACGTTGGGCTTGTTGGGACGGTACTCTTCTAGGATGGCAAGCATAAGGTTGTTCTTGCCGCTGACGCGGCTGTGGGACAAGACAGTCGTGACAACATTGGACACGTCATCCTTATTGGCATCACGCAACGCGAGGATGATCTCTTCATCTTGCTGCTTCTTGCCAGAGAAGAGCCGCTCAACCTCGGCGTACTTCTCGATCAGACTCGAGACGACCTTGAGCTCACGAACCTTTTGACCATCGGCGTAGAGATCCAGGATATCTGTCAACGGCTCGAGAGTGGCCTTGAGCATTGGTGCATCGTTGGGCGCGACATTCTCATCCAGGAACCTTTGCAGGGCTCGGATAAGAGCCTTAGCGGGGAACTCGCCACTGCGTTGCTTGGATCGGTCGACAATTTGGCTGAACTGGGCATCCAACTTCTGGGGCATGCGGCTGTGCAGAGCCGAGAACTTGGCGTTCCACTCGCTGTAAGGCAGCTCCGGATTGCGCAGAACCTCAACGAGGTCCTTGAGTGTCGAGTGCATAACAACATTGTTGTCGAAACCCTCGAGAATGTTGACCAGTGTACCGTAAAGCTTGCTGAAACGCTGGGAGGGCTTGTCACCCACCACCATTGGAGGTCCGAATTCAGGCAAGTGACCAAGGAAAGGCTGGGCTTGCTTGACACGGCCAGGGTCGTCGAGCACCAGTATACCTAGGATGTCTCCAGCTTCCAAGGTGGCGCCGGGCTGCTTGATGAGCTGGACCACACCATCCTCCTGAGCCACGAGAGGCATGTACATCTTCATGACCTCCACTTCAGCGAAAACTTGGCCAGCCTTGACATGCTCGCCGTTCTCAACCGAGTAGGATACAAGCTTTCCGGGACTGGGCGATCGGAGCTGGGTGGGGTCGTTCTCCTGCTCAAGCAAGCAGGTCTTGCTGTCGACAGAAATACGAGTGGCACCAACCTCTTCCTTCCAGTATACGCTGTGACTGCGGCCGTCGAGGAGGATGAGGAGTCCGCCATCACTGAGAGCGCGAACGCCGACAGAACACTTGGAGCCGTTGATGAAGAGGTGGTAACTGTCCAAGCTCGACCGCGTGACGGTGAACTTGTAACGGAAACCTTCGTAGATGAAGTCTACTTGGAAGACAGTCTTGAGAATATCCTTGGAGGGGACTTGTCCCTTGTTCAATCCCGCTTTGTAGTCAGCGATGCACTGCTCGCTAGCGAGGTGCGCCTTGGTAACGGCACCGCAAACGACAGCGAGAGTGGGGTCAGGACGCTCAGCAGTGAGCTTGTTGGAGATAAGCTCATCCAGCCAGCCTGTAGTGATGGTGTTTTCCTCGAAAGCCTCCGTCTCCAGAAGTTTGATAAGATATTCGACAGTGGTACGGAAGTCACCACGAATGCTCAATTCCTTGAGGGCTATGACCATGTGTTTCCGCGAAGCCTGTCGGTTCTCACCGTAGGCAAAGATGTGACCAAACTGGGAGTCGGAGAAACTGTGAATACCGGAACCGGTACTGACAGAGAAGTAACCCCACACATTCGAGCTACTCCTGAAGTTCAGGTCGTGCATGACACCGTTAGAAGGCTTGAAACCCTCACCAGGATCTTCAGAGGTGATACGGCATGCGGTGGTGTGACCCTTGGCAACAGGTCGACGCTGTGCCTTAGCGCTGGCCTCACTCTTGAACTCGAAGTCGATTGGGGTAGACGTCCTGGGGTCCGTACCGTAGAGCAACCGGATGTCGCGAATGCGGTGCAGTGGGAGACCCATGGCAATCTGGAGCTGAGCAGCGGGGAGGTTCACACCGCTGACCATTTCGGTAGTGGGATGCTCAACCTGAAGACGAGGGTTCAACTCCAGGAAGTAGAACTTGTCGTCGTGGTGCGAGTAGAGATACTCGACGGTACCTGCGGAGACGTAACCGACGAGCTTACCCAGTCTGACTGCGGCCTCCTCCATGGCCCTGAAGGTGTCTGGCTTGGCGATGGTGACAGGCGCCTCCTCAATGATCTTCTGGTGACGTCTTTGGACGGAGCAATCTCTGCCGAAAAGGGAAATGTTGTTGCCGTACTGATCGGCGAGCAGCTGAACTTCCAAGTGCCGCGCGCTGCTGGCAAGCTTCATGATGAAGATGGGCGATCCGGGGATTTCACCAGCAGCTGCCTTGTACAATTGCTCAAACCCATCTTCGCTCAAGGCCTTTCGGATACCCTTGCCACCACCACCTTCAGATGCCTTGATCATGACGGGAAAGCCGATCTCCCTCGCCTTCTCCAGACCCTCCTGCCAAGACTGAACACAGCCCTTCATGTAGACATTGTCTACGACGGTGACGATACCGTTGTCATCGACAGAGACTTCATTGACACCAGTTCCAGACCAGGGAATACAGGGCACTTCGGCGTGTTGTGCGACAATCGTGGATGAGATCTTGTCACCAAGGGATCGCATGGCGGAACCGGGAGGACCAATAAAGACGATTTTCTTGGGCGACGCAGCCAGGGATTCTGGCAGTTTCGGGTTCTCTGAGGCGTGGCCCCTATCGCGAAATCAGGTCAGTCTTTGCCTACTAGGTTTTCTTGTGACTAGAAGGCCGGTCCGAACTTACCATCCTGCCCAGACGGCGTGGACGTTCATCCGCTCGGCTACATCTACAATCAACTCCACGTTGGCGTAGTTGTGGTTATTTGTGCCACCAGGTACTTCAACGTAGTGGTCCGCCATGCGGATGTAATCTGCGTTTGCCTGCAAATCTTCCGGAGTAGCCATCACTGTGAACTGAATGGCACGTTCGTCGCCGAAAGTCTCGTAGGCCCATTTTCGAACTGATCGGATCTCTTTGACGGCAGCAATACCGTTGTTGGCGATCAGAACCTATCAATGGTACTCAAGTCAGCAATGTACTCTTTGCTCACCAGGAAGCATATTCCTGTAGCAACTCCGGCCCATTGGTATGCAGCAATGCACGGTGCGCGACTCACGTTTGTAATGACCGTGTGTCCGTCATTTTCGGCGACAAAGTCCTTCACTTTTGAGTCGGGAGCATTCTCTAGCTTGTTGCCTCCAATGAAGTGGTCGGCCACCTTGTGAAGCTCAGCGTACGACGCCTTGCCATTAGACTGGGGGACGGTAACGCCATTTCGGGCGACGGAGCCGTTGTCAGCTCCTTCGATTATTTCGGTCATGTTGAACGAGGAAGGAACCAAAGCCAAAAGCCTGGTCTCGATTGTCGAAGATGGAGAAGAGGTAGGGTATCTAGGTCATTAATTTGAATGCTTCGTGGTGCGGAATCGAAACGCCGAGGCCCGAGGCGAAAGTCGTGTGAAGTAGTTGTGTATGGTTGGGACACCGAAGCTAGCGAAAGCGCGGTGCAGTTGTATATGAATATCGTAGGTTGCGAGAAAATTAGGCCTGGTGTGGAGTAGAATCTCAATTGCCTGGTCTTTCTGGAAGGTCAGCTTCAGCGTTTATATGCTTAGGGAGGCGTGCAAACGGTCTGTCAGCGAAGCCAAGACCAACGTTGGTGAATCGAATCAAGTTATGGGCTTGGTCCACCGCGCGCCGGTAATCTTCCGCTTGAGGCGTAGGAATATCGAACGAATGCCACCATGCCAAAAGCGTCTTCCTTCGGGGCTTAGGTAAAGCACGAATGAACGGAGCCTGGAAACATACCTCTGTTTTGCAAAGGATGAGGATGAGATTGCGTCTATGCACGAGACCGTGAGCTCTATGCGCCGGGGGTCTTGTAAAGACAGTCGTCGGTGGAGGGCAAGCGTTGCGTCACGAAAGAAGCTGGCGGGGTTTGGTTTGGTCAAGCTCAAGCAGGGCGAGAGAGATGGGAGAGGGGAAAGAGGTTCAGACGTCCGGGGAAGTGGACGAAGCTGAGCAGAAAGGGTGGCCGTAGAATGTTATACTACATACTCTCCTGGAGAATATTAGGTGTGAACGAACAGGGTTCAAAAATTGCATCCATCGAGGCCCGAAGAACTAGGAAGACTGGGGAGGCTTCATCGAAACATCGTGGACCCCAGCCCGGCATCCATTCAACGAGACGGAAGTTGCCACGAACCAATCAGAAAGCGGCACCAGCTCGTTGGGGGAGCGATCTTGGTGGGATGGTGGGCTAGGACCAGATCAATGATGCTACTAACGGGGCTAAGCTTATAAACAGTCAGTGACCGCACAAGGCTGGCAAGGAGTATCACAGTGGTCCCGCTGTCTTATCGATAGCAGTCATGCACCGGCTCGGTGACTCGGGGGCCCATCAAAGATGCTGAGCACATGCATGGATCAACATCCTCCTGTCTAGGATCGAATTCCAACTACTTGGCAAATTCTGGCGTTGATGAGCTGTATTCGGTGATATCTGATTCGACAGGTAACGGTTCAAGCCTCAGCGCAGCTCATCTCAGCGCTACTGCGTGTTCGCGGTCTCTGGTCCCTTCGGTGCCCGAAATTCCGCTCCCCCTTTCCTCGCTCGGGCCCGTCACGCCGTGCCCCCGAGAACCCTCTCTTTCTTCCCTGTCAGACATCCTCCATCATCCGGACTCCGGCCCTTCCCTACGTGGTCTTCACACTCGTGCTCAGCTACTCGAGATCTACCTAGGTATGGTGATTCAAAACCAACCAGGGCTTGAACCATCGGGCCATCTGTACTGTGTACGGTATTGAGAAAGAGATGATATCAATTGAACCCAGGTTCGACACCAGCCGCGGCGTTGTCGTTATCGATCTGCGTATCTATGTAACAATCGAAGGGTTCTCCACTCGGTCACTTGCTATCGCAGTATGTACATATTACCTGGGTACCGGGAAAAATGAATCTCAACCAAATCGATCGAGCACGGTAGAACAACGCCTCGCTAAGATCCGCCCCGTCCACAAGACGGATCTCCGGAGTGTTTCTGACAGCCGGGCATGCACGCCCGGCTATTAGATTGCCACGCACAGAAATGAAAGTAAACTCTCAGCATTCGAGGAGACGACCCGATGGCTGAACCCAAGCCACAAGTCAAACTTCCATCTGTCCGGCTTGGTCGTTGAACACCAGAAAAGGGCTATGTAACTCAATCAGGACAATCTGCAGTGAAGAAATGCGAAAAGGAGATGAGTTGTCCCCCAATTGTTGAGACTTCCAAGGTTTGCTTCCAAGCTTTTGGCCTCATCAGCAAAGATCCCTGCGAAAGTATTACAAGGGTACCTAACACTCCTAGGTACCGCCCGACGGTCACTTTCCTAGCGCAACATTCCGCCCCTCCACCCGCATATCCCCAACATCTTGTCCGCCAGAACCCTGCTTCCAGGAAGTCGGGACCATCGCCTAGGCGAATATTATCCATCCATACATCCATACATCCATACATAGCACTTTCGCAATCAACCTCGGGATACTCGCTCTTTGCTAAAGTGCCGGATACTATGATATGGAGCTACCGGGGAATGTCCAGGAGGTGTTGAAAACGTGGCTGACGGCCTAGTCTTCAAGGAGGTCAGCCCGTATCTGCGCTAAAGCCGGTTGCGGGACTATCCTGAAATTGACGGTGACCTCCCTGCAAACACTACATAGCTTGGCCATCCCGCACACCGGCGGTCACAATCGAACTGGCAGTCCCGATCGTCGTCGTCGTCGCTGCCCAAGCGGGACGTAAGCCTCAGCTTTGTCCCCACACCGCTCGCGGTAGTCGTGCGTTGCAGGACTGCGATCGATCCCATGTCCCAGGAGATGTTGGGTTGTCAGTTATCAACGTCCGCTCCTTCAAAGGTGCGAGTTTCCAGCAGCCAAGCTGAGTTCAGCTCTACCTCCACGGATTACCGATCGGGGTGTTGTAACGTAGGTGGCTCCTGACCGTGTCACTACGCATCAGCCGTACTCTTGCATGGCTTTGACTGTATTGGCTGCTGCTGTCAGGATTGAATGTCAGGTCGCATGGCAGTCGGCTGTCATGGTATCAGTGTGAAAGAAGTCATTTGGGACTCTCCCGAAGCGGGCTGCTGTCTTGATCAACAATGTTCCAAAAGGGTATATTAGTCTCCCCCAATGGCGATACTAGAAATCCCCCTTCCTCCTTCTTCATAGCTGGTCGCTCAGCACGTGACTCTCCTCACTTCTCATATTCCCCCCTCCACCGCCCAGATAGCATTGTCTGCACGATCTGAGGGCACACACACACGCTTCCTCATTGGGTCCTTCCAGGACATCCGCGACGCAGCCATTCAGCCTCCAGCATAGCCAACCAAGTCAAATTCCCGGCAGCAACCAATCTCTTCAAATGTTCTGCTGCGGCAGCCAAGCGACTCACCACAGCAATGCGATAACTCCATAAACCACCGTTACCATGCCACGCCAAGACCACGCCGAACCAGTTCGCCCGTGTAAATGACTCCTTCGCAATGTTTGCAGTTTCGTAATGGGACAAAAGAAATGGGTATGATGACAAATGAGAGAATATTGTTCCAATGTGAATGTAAGTCGAAACACAGAGCCTTGGCCGTAGCCAGTCTACTGGTTTCGTTCCTTTTATCGCTCGCTCATCCACCTCAATACGTCTCCCCCAAGTCTCCTATGGGCTGTGTCGACGCTTTTCTCACCAGCCCCGGCACCAGGCTTGGCCTCCGTACTGGTGCAGGGTGCACGTTCGCCAGGCTCGGCCGCCGTGCACTCGGTATGGGTATACTGGTTCCAACCTCTGCTCGGCTGTAAGTCCCGCGCCGGCTCGGTGTCCTGTAGCCTCTGTCGACCGGTTCCTCCTCCTCAGCTGTGCTGTGGCTCAAGCTCATAGCGGATCCATGGAAGCTACCGCCGAAGCTCGCACGGCTGACCGGCCGGCCTAGCGGTGTCCTTGCTCCGCCGGCTCTACTAACAGGTCGCGGTGGCGCGATCATGCTGTCATTCCGTCCATCGGCTCTGCTAACGGGCCGCGCATAACTCGAGTGGCTTCCGCGGCTGCTGGGACGACTGACCTCGGATCCAGAATCGACCGGCCCGCGGTTAGGCAGGGGACCAAACGCAAGTCTGCTCATGCCCGAGTTACTGAGCTTGGGCAGATGGGCGCCGCCGTTGATACCTCTGCTGCTAGGGCCCAGGCTGAAGGGTGTCAAATCATCCGGGCTCAGCCTGCTGGTATTCGAGGACGAGACTGATGACACTCCCCGCCTGCGTGTTCTTATCGGTAGGTTGTTATTGCTAATGACAGAGGACATGGGTGAACCACGAGGCGGGGTAGTGTTGGGAGCAGGCAACTTTGAGCGGACTGATTGTACGCGGGCTTCAAGACGCTGCATCTGGGCAGTCAGGGTACGGATGTGGTTAAGGGACGTAGACGGGGGTAATCGGTTTGAAGGACCACGGTTGCCTTTCGCGCCCGTCGACCGGGATGTAGCCGTCGTCCGCATCGACGAACTTGTTGAACTTGTTGCTGCTGCTCGTGCTGTGGTAGGTCGCGAAGTGGAAGTTGCCGGCTTGGATTTCGGCGTCACGCTGGGATCAAACGGCGGTAACCTCGACGCTTTCCTCGGCCTTGTAGTCGGAGGTGCCTTTATTGATGGTACCCTTGGCCTTGACTTAGGCAGAGACACAGACGCATCCGACATTGGTGGCGATGGCGGCTCGCTGACGTGGATCTTGGTTGAAGATATGGAGGACTCAGGGGGCGTCGTAGTGAGTGGCGAGCTGGCTCCAGATACGGTGCTAGTGTCGAATATGGGACTGTCGGGTATGGAGAGTTCAGTGGAGACGATGGACATATGGCGTTGCTGTTCCTGTTTCTTCAGCTTGTCTTGCAGAATTTCTGCTTCGATCTTAAGGTCAGAAAGCTCTTCCCGTAGTCGTTGTGTTTCTATTCTCAGCTGTTCTCGCTCTTGTTCGCCGATCTTGATCTCTTCTTCCATCATGACCACCTTCTCGATCGCGGCGTTATACTTGGATTCCATGTCCTCGAGAGATGAGTCGGTGATCCGTGCCTGCCGTTCAAAATCATCGTTCGCGACTTCTATATCGCGCAGCTTGTGTTGGAGTGTGCGGTTCGTGTCCCTCAGAGTCGTGATCTCCTTCTCGAGAGTATTCTGTGCAGCATTCGCTTCCGCCTTTGACTCTTTATATTTCCTCTGCGGATACAGCAGTCAGCAATGGCGCATCTTCGAAGGCGGTGGACCCATCTTACCTTCCACTCATCAACCTCAAAGCTTAAGCCCTCTGCCTTCTCCCTGAGGGTGTTCTCCCTCTTCTCCGCAGCGTCTAAATCCTTTTCCAACTCCTTTTCAAGTTCCTCACTGGATCCCCTGAACTCGGCAAGTTCTGTCTCGAGCTGCTCATATTGTGATTTGTACCAGGCGAGCGATCCTTCTGTCGTTGCGTCTCCGCCCGCCGGGGACGACGGCGGCTCCAAGGCTGCCATGATGAGATGACTGTCGGAAGGGCAAGTAGGAAAGAAGATAGTGATGCGTGACGAGGGCGTCACTCGTGGGAAGGTCGCATGTGATTGTCGCTTGGAGTGCGAAATGCCAATTGGTTGATCGGTAAAAGAGGGGCGGTATCTCGATATGTTGATAAGGAAAAGGGGTGAGTCTGTATGTAGCGATGGATGGCGGGCGTGGACTCGTCCTGATGAAGGAGCCGAGGAATGGAAGAATGCTGGCGGCAATGGGCAGTCGTTTGCCTGGGTTCTCCTGGGCGATGCGATGACAACGGGGATGACTGGCGATGGCCTGTATCGGTCAGAACCCAATATCACCTCGACCCTGTCAGGTGTGGTTGCAGTTCATGCGCAGCAGGCAAGGCACATGACAGGAGAGGTTGGGCGCACGTACGGGTTACAATAACTCGTTGCGTCGCGCAGGATCCGGAGGATGGCAGTGGTTTTGGTAGGCGAATGTCGTTGTCGGCCGTCGGGCGAAAGTGTCCGTCGGTTTCGTCGACTTTGACCTACCTTGTTCCTACCCGCATCGGGCTATCGTTAGGCCTTGTTGCAACAGGTCTTTGTCGTTGTCGTGGTCGTTGTCGTTGTCGTTAATGTTATTGTCGGCGTCAGTGGTGTCTATGGGAGGGATTTGGGTGTCATGAGTAGTGGTGACTGTCGCGAGTTTAGATGACGAGAGGAATGCTCCAGCCGTGTTCTGCCGTGTGCTGCACTTGCTGCAGGCTGCCCGTGTTGACTCCTTCCCCCCCGTATCCGGTTCCCGTCCTGCACCTTCTTTGGGTGCTCGATTGCTGTCTCTCCTTGCGTTGGCATACCGCTAAGCTGTATACGGTAAGGTCGCTGTCACAGCAACCGTGCGTTGGCCAACAGCCGATCGAATCCCAAACGGTAGGCTGGCCGTGGTTGGCACGTGGCTGGCCAATCATGAAAGTTGCTCTATGCTTAGTCATTACATTCCGGATGTGCTTCAATCTCCTGTCCATCATGTATTCAGTCTGCTGTGACATCGCGTTGTTTTGATCAACAGAAAACGCTCTGAAACGTCGTGATCATCCGCGTCGACCTCGAACCTGACTAGTGCATGGCACGAAGAGACTTTGGGGTCATGGCGTCCTGGATCACAAATTGAATAGGGTCCTCTTTACGATTTTACACCTGCTGTTCTTATCCTGCCCCGCCATTTCCGCCACTCTCAAGAAGAAAGCGACTGAGCATCGTCCCAATCGTAGGCAAGAAAGAGATCCAGAAGTGGCTGCCACGGCTGGTAGCCAGGTAGCCCAGGAGCTGCGTGCTCAATTTTCCCCGGATCGCTACTGTACACCAGATCATAATTGATGTGCAACACACTGCATTTCAGGGGTCGCACACGGGCCACATCTCATCTCGGATCGTCATTGTATGACCTTTTTCAACATCGGTCGACCGTGATAACCAACAATCGCCACCTCTCATGGCAAGGTTGTGCATAGAGAACAAAAATCGCTAACATCATCTACAACGGCTACATTCCCTTCTTCAGCTTGGCATCTTCGTACACGATTTTATGCTTTCCAGCTCCTCGCGCGATAGCGATTCTACCATCTGGATATTCCACTGCGATGTCATAATCCATATCCTCAATATTGTGGGCTACCACTGGATCGACAACTTTACCATTTTTCCACTGGAAGGAGATGGTCCAGCCATCCCTGATGTGAAGCCCCATCACTTTGCCGTATGACCAGCCCTTTGGACAAGCTGGCAGAAGTGTCACACCAGCTTCATGATGGGCCGCATCCCAACGCCGTGCCAGACACTCGAGGATACCCGCACAACCTCCGAAGTTGCCATCGATTTGGAAAGGCGGATGATTGTCCAGCATGTTTGGAAGTGTTGAGTTTCGGAGGAGGAGTTCCATATGTTTGCCGCAGCGTTCCGCCTCTCCCAAGCGAGCATGTAGGTTGAGAAGCCACGCACGACTCCAACCCGTGTGGCCTCCGCCGTGGGCCGCCCTTTTATCGAGTACCTTCTTGGCTGCTTTCATCTCGGCTTCAGATCTAACTGTGTTACCTGGATACAGGCCGAAGAGATGTGACACATGCCTGTGGCCTGGCTCGACTTCGCCATAATTGTTCAGGCCCCATTCTTGGATCAAGCCTTCGTCATTGATCTGAACGGGTGGCAGCGTCACGGCTTCAACTCTGTTGGCAAGCGCATGGTGACCCCCGTACAGCTTTGCGACGGTCCATAGGAAGTACTCGAACGCCATGTCCACGATAGCCATGTCTATTGTCGAGCCTTCACAGAAAGTGCCCGGCTTGTCATTCGTTGCAAATGTGTTTTCTGGCGAAAGGGATGGGCTCGTCACGAGGTACCTCCCACACTCAGACGGCACGAGGAAGTCGAGCAGAAACTCGACGCATCCTTCAAGCAAGGGCGCCAAACGCTCGTGTAATCTCCGATCATATCGCTCCCTGACCAGCTTCATCATATCTATACAGACCCAGACGCCTGCAAGCGGCCATAACGTTGCTGGCATCCACCGGTCTTGGGTATTTGTGTCCGCCCAAATATCAGTATTGTGGTGTGCGCACCACCCATTGCACCCATACACGAGCCTTGCCGTCTCCCTGCCTCTCTTGGCCATACGCTCCAGCAAACTGATGAGCGGCAGAGCACACTCGAAGAGGTTGCATGCAGCCACAGGCCAGTAGTTCATCTGGATGTTAATATTGATTGTGAACTTTGCTCCCCAAGGTGGGGTGAAGGAAGGATTCCAGATGCCTTGTAGGTTAGCCGGAAGAGCTTTGTCACAGTCACGGCTGCATGAAATCAGCAGGTATCGGCCAAAATTGTGGTACAACGCAACAAGTCCTGGATCTCTTTCGCCTCTGATACGTTGATCTGTCGGGATATGGGACGCATCTGGCCACATACGCAGTCTGACGCGGTCGAACAGTGAGCGGTAATCGGTGACATGTCTCTCAAAAAGCGTCTGCCACGACTGTAGCAGCGCCTTTGTGACAACTTCACTGGCGGTCTTTGCAGGGTCTGCTACCCGGTACGTTGTTTGAGCGCTGATAGCAATGGTACATGCCGCTGAGTTGACAATAAGACAGTTGCCAACAGTCTTGATGGAGCAATCATCCCCTGCATCATCGCAATAGACACCAAGAACCAAAGCTAATCGAACGCTTCCTTTGCCTCCGGGTGTCGCTTCCAACAGGATCTGGTTATTTTCTGCACGTATACTGTCAAGAAACTCGTTTGTTTCCCATTCGATGTCGCTCACGCGGTTGAGTCGTATTATAAATCTGACCTTGCGACTCGTCGTGACTCTCATAAGCAAAACATTGTCTGGGTAACTCGCGGTTACCTGTCGCTTCACTTTCAGCAATTCGCTGCCGACGTCTGTGCTTCCAGTGGATCGACGGAACATATATTCTGTCTCACAGACTGCCCTCGATAGGTCCAACCTCCTTCGATACTCCGATATGTCTTGGTGGCCAAACTCGATATAGGCGCTCCCCAAGGGCTCGTAATGGCGCATGCTCGCCGGAGTCGCAAAGAAGGCCGTCCGGACAAGCTCTTCGGCCTCGGCATGCTGACCGTCGCGGATAAGGCGCCGGAGCAAGGGCAGGTTCCGGAGCGCATCGCGTGGTGTCCGGTCTTGCGGTCCGCCATACCAAACCGAGTCTTCGTTGAGCTGGAGAAGCTCCGTATCTGTTCGGCAATGCACCATAGCACCGAGCCGACCGTTACCGACCGGTAAAGCTTGGTCCCATCCTGTGGAGGGACTTGTGTAGTGAAGGTGGAGATGCGCGTTGTCGGGAACCGGGGCCGAAGGGCCTGGCTGATCCGGCTTTGCCATGAGGTTGGCGACATCTGTGGGGAGGAATGTCTTGTCCATGTTGCATCAACCCAAGCTGTCGGGACCACTTGACTCCCAAGACAAGGGTATGGGATAATCGCGCCGATATTCCGGGACGGCAATTTTTCTTCCCATAAATACGTTGTAGGAAGAGTGGCATACGTGTATCTATGCACACTTTCTGGTCATGGGAAGACCGAGGATCCTATATGGTTTGAGCCATTGGCTAAGAGATGCTCCCTTCGGCTTGAGATTTCAAGATAAGCTGTCGGGTGGTTCGATGCAAGCAGCTGCAGTACTACCCCGCGGGCTATTCCTCCTTGATCGAGAGGAGGGACTACAACTCAACATATGGCGAAGACATCCAGGATGCCTAGTGGATGGGAAATCTGCCCCCAACTGTCGAAGGAAGAGCGTGTGGGGTAGAACTACTCGACCCCGGGCTCGCAGACACGCTTGATGCACCTCCACATCTTCCAACCCCGCGATCACGAAGATCCTGGTAGCAGTGGGTCCATTGGCAACCTATTATTACACGGCACGGTTTTCCAATATGTCCTTTTTGGACTTCCCCGGATTGCTTAGTTGATGCCGCGTGCAGGGGCGTCCGATCTTGTGTGGGCGGTCTGGCTCCAGGTGACCATACCAACATGCATATGTCCAGGGCAAAGGGTGGCAATGACCCGAAGGAGCACCTACAGTGAAGACTTGACCACAAACATAACGCCGTGAAGTGTTTGTCCTCGGGAGTCTAGACCGAAAGCTATCGAGAACCGGTCTAGTGCAACAGAGGCACAGCGCGGTTGGATCTGCTGAAGCGATGCTGCAGACATATATATATATGTCAGTCAAGACCAATTTTCACACTTGAGCGTCCCACTGTCACTCTGCCCTTTGTTTTTGATGAAGCCTGCATCAAGGTTGCAAATATATCTCCCATATTGATGGGCCAACCTTGCCCATCATGTCCTCAAACACTTGGATCGATCCGGACACGTCCAAGTCAGAGCCCGCCCTCCAGCACAATGTTTTTCGAGAGGCTGAGAAGCTCGGAGTTGATGTGGAGGAGGTCGTCGTCACACGTGTTTCAGAAGAAGATCTGATGAAGATCTCTCGAGACTGCCTGGATGTTCACTCCAAGGCTGGCTTCCGCCTCATTCTGGTTGTGCTTGTGATGGGTTTCAACATGGCCGGGTGAGTTGGCCGCGATTTTCGAGACACAAACAAGTACTGATTATCTTCTCAGGTACGGTGTCGACTGGGGTGTTATCGGTAGTATCAACTCATACGACACCTTCCACAATTACTTCGGCTTTCCAAACTCCGGTGTCATCCTTGGCACAATCAACGGTCTGATGACGATCGGAACGTTTGTAGGAGCTCCCTTCCTCGCACTGGGCGACGTCATTGGTCGAAGAGGTGTCAACTTTATAGGCAACCTCATCGTCGTCGTCGCTGCTCTCATCCAAGGCCTGGCACCGAACTTGGCCGCCCTCATGGTCGGCCGCTTTCTCCTCGGATTTGGCTCATCGATGGCATCCGCGCCGCAGTTGATGGCCGAGATTGCTCCCGTCCATCTCCGTGGTCGTCTGGTTGGATTCTTCGGTACCTGGTTTCAGTTCGGTTCGATCATAATGATCGGCGCCATGACAGGATTCACAAAATGGAATAGCGATTATCAATGGAGGGTTCCACTCATCCTTGAGGCCCTGTTCCCCTTCCTCGTGTGCGTAACTATCTACTGGTGGTGTCCCGAATCACCCCGCTACCTCCTGCTCAAGGGCCGCCACGAAGATGCACGTCGCGTCATCGCCAGGCATATGACAACCCACGACGATGTAAATGCGCCCATCGTCCCTCTCATCATGCAGCAAATCGAAGAGTCCATCGAGTCCTCCAGAACGGGTGTCCGGGCATCTTACGATTATCGAGTCTTCTTCACAAAGGCTGTGGGCTACCGGACCTTCGTGCTTATCCTCTACTCTGTCTTCCAACAGTGGAACGGGGGTGCTATTATCAGCTACTATCTGTCGCCTGCACTCGATACAATTGGTATTACCAAGTCCATTGACCAGCTCGGAATCAATCTCGGATCTACATGCGTATACTTCGTCTTCGAGTTTCTCGGCTCCTTTATTGTTGACATGTTCCGACGACGAACGCTCATCTTCGCGGGTCTGATCACCTTCATCATCACACAGACCGCTGTCACCATCACCTCATGGCAATACACAGTCACTGGATCCCACGCCGCCGCCGTGCTCACTGTGGTATGGGTATTCGTATACCAGGTGTGCTCGGCCTCCTTGATCGCAACAATGCATAACCTGTATCCTGTCGAGGTCCTTTCCCTTCCCCTGCGCGCCAAGGGCATGGGGTTCTACAATATGGTCCAGGGGGCCGCCGGCGTGGTCCAAAGCTACGGTATCAGTGTGGGTATAGAGAAGGTGGGTTACAAGATATGGGTGGTATACGTGGCGTATAATACGCTGCAGCTCATTGCCGCGTATTTCGTCTTCCCGGAGACGAGCAAGTTGAGCCTGGAGGAGATCGATACAATCTTCGAAACGCCAGGCTCCAATCCTGTCAAGTTGAGCTTGAAGATCGAGAAGGCGAGGGAAGAGAGGGAGCGGGTACGCAGAGAGGAAGCCGATGGTGGCGACGCTTGAGGTGAGCATAGATTGTTCCAGATGTCCCGGTAGCTAGGACAATTTACAGCTTCCCAAGTAGAGAGGGCTTCTCAGAGGCCGGCAGGGAGAGATATGATACACTTTAATGGAAGTAGAGGGTACAAATCATAATCAAATCACGCTGGGTGATTGCCTTCTGCGAAACTCACTCTTCTGTTGCATACCCTAGGGTAGAGTTGTCATCCCATACCTGTAGACCTCCGGACTGCCGTTGCGTCACATGTGCATATAAGCAAGGCTCTTAGCGTGTGGGAAGTTTGCACTGCTGCCACATCGTTCCATGGACATCACCAAACCAACAACGGCAAATTGAACCGGAGGCTACAACGTGATATAAATGCTGTAGTCAGCGGTCTGGGCACCGAAGCCTTAACATCGTTCCTTGTGTTTTTTGGCCCGACAAACCCGAGCATTAGACGCTGCCTGCCTATACCAACGTCTGACGTGCTACCGGAAGCCTGCCTTTGACACTCATTTCTCGGGCTTCTTCCCAATGACAGTCCACCGCACAGCCGTCACGTAGGCCCCGTCCCTCGTCTCCTCCACTGCTCGGGGGAGGAGACGGCCTAGCTCCTGCTGCATCTTTTCATTCTTAGTCTTGCGGTAGATGAGCTCATGGATCATCAGCCCGCACTCATGTAGGATGAAAGCCATATGTGGTGGGCAGTCATTCTTATCCGCCTCAATATCGACGAAGCCTGCACTTGAGAATATGTTCGGCAGGTCCGTAACCCAGGTCGGTTTCAGACGTGGGTCTTGTACGGAGAGAAGCTTGAACAGCTCAGCCAGACTCTCGGTTTTTGGGTCAGGCCTGGTCTTGTCGATACGGATCGAGTTGAAGTCAGGGTCCCCCCACTGCAGGTAGCCACCTGGCTCTGTTTGTAAGAGGTTAGATTCTGCGGGTGCAATATAGCTGATTAGTCGGGGCCGAAGATACGCACTAAGCATTTTGAACAGTCTCTCTACTACGAGTGGGACTTGATCGACCAACAGTACGAAGGTGAAGAATCGTACGTGGACGATATCGAAGACACCCTCAAGGTCTTCAGGCAGCTCCTCCCTGACATCCCAGTGCCGAAATGAGACGTTAGAAGGAAGCGTCTCCTCAGGCGGTGCAGCGTCGAATGAGATATCGAAGCCCTCGAGGCGGGCGGAGGGGTCAACAGACTCTCTGAGGTCGAAGAGCCAGATGCTGATGGGCGGTCAATATTTCGAAATCCCCAAGAACAAGAGAGATCATTGCTTCCGTATGGTTGGTGCCCTGATACATGTAGGGCCATGGTGCGAGGGGTCATGATGATCCAACTCACCCTGTACCTGTGCCGATATCTGCCACCCGCAGGTCAGGTCTGCTAGTGGGAATTTTTGGATGCACCAGGTAGCCAAAGATCTTGGCCCACAATGTGTGCAACAAGTTGATTCTTTGTTTTAATTAGCTTGATAGCGACGTCTGGTGGCAGGGGGCTGATACGGGCGCGCACCGATTATTATCCAGGAAGTCCCGGGTGAAAACATACTCGGCTTTGGACGCCATGATGGAATGTGGACTGTTAAATTACTGAAGTTAATAAATGAATGATCCAACAAGAGGGAAGAGGCATGCATTTATACTTGACTGTGGACTCGTGATGTTTGGGGACGACCTCGGGAGGGATCATGCAGGGGAGCGGCGTGCATGATCCTCTGACCACCAACCTTGAAATCCACCTGGACATCCCAACACCAACATCACATTATGTAGCAACACCGCAGACCATATAAAGCCTGTATTGCCGTTTAGTGATAACACAAGGCCGCAATGCATGATGAAACACCTTTCAAGACTGATTTCGACGATGTCGCCATCCACTGGTTCCTGGGGTGGTAAACATCAGCTTGACCATACCTGTGTGCTATAATGCTGGCTACGGCAGCCTTGGAGCCACAAGAGTTGACAAATGCAAGGATGACTTACATACATGTGGGGTGGCAGCTGGACCCACGATGTCTCCACTTGCGAGTATTGCGAGAAACAGTTAAGTTGCCGGGCTGCTTTTCAGTACGATTAATATTCAACGATAGATACACCGGCATACTGTGAGGAGGCTTGCTCCCGTATGTCTCATACCTACCGGTATATGTATGTATGCACCTAGTATGTATATATGACTAGACTTACCGAAACAAAAGCATGTTTCCTTCGCAGGACTCACTACACCCCGTGGACACCTTTGAAATTTCAAGTTTGGCGCCGTGTCGTAGACCATATTCCAGATCGATATGCTACCCGTTTTAATATGGCTTCCCAGGGTTATGAATCTGCGACCTCATTCAAGGTTGCTGCCGTAAGACTGGTGCACCGCGTCAATTTGCAGGCCATGGTAATGGGATTGTTCGCGGCAGATGCTTGGGGTGAAGCAGGTGCGCTGGCTCTGTAGACTTACGTTGTAGCTACCTACCCTAGGGTAGGACTAGATCACATATGAAATGCCATGGTTTGTGCAAAATGGGCCGCAGGGCACATCTGTAGAGGGCTTATACGATGCTGTCTCCGAGGCAGGTAAGTCTGTGGTCACATTGATGCCCTCTTGCTCAGGTGCTCTTCAAACATTACTAGTGTCATCTATTTCGCAGTTTATATTCTCTATTCAGTGTGGGAATCGTTCCGAACTCGTGTTGTAAAACCATGAGAGCACTGCTACTCTATCTACCCTAGGGTATGGGCGATGTTCCCACCCAATGAATATACCATTGCCATGACCAACTGGGCTACCCATATATTCCGCATATAGGAAAAGCATTTGATCGAGTCCTGAAATACAGAAGTACATCCATTGATGTTTCCTTGGTATCGAGGTCGAGACCTCTTTGTCGTACAACGGATGAAAGAACCTGCTGGCTGGTCCTTGACAAAGGACTTCACCTCCGGGCCGCCGAGTTCTCGCCGGCTCCGGCTTGTCACTCGGGACGTGATGCCTGAAGAGGTTGATCTCTTTGAACGAATCCGGTGACATTCAATATTGTAACAATGATTCGGGGTGTTCGCTCGTATACAAGCGTCACTGCTGGTAACCCGATCATGTGCTCATAAGGGCATGCATGCCCGACGATGGCAGGATGAGGTTTTTGACAGGACAGATCTTATAGAATATATGCAAAGAAAATGTCAACTAAGAGGCAGTACAGTCAACTTGGTTTGGTCATACCGCATAAGACCAATGTTCTTGAAGGGTGGACCGACGCCCAAACGGTGTTCCACACTCAGGGCTTCCTCCACGTCCGCCAATATCGTCACAATCTCCAGATCGTCCAATCCAAAGCTACCGAAGACCTATATATGATCAAGCTCGTCAAAGCAGAAGTGGAAAATGATGATGATGATTCTGATGGGTTCAAGTACGACGTGCCACCGGAAATCCGCGTCTCTACCACGCCCCGAGCTTTAGTCCGGCTGCCCCAGGCAGATTATTTTCCCACATTGCTCATGTGGCAGCGGTGGACTGAAAGCCAATGGGCACTGTATATGCCGTAAGTCACGAGTTACCACTTCCACCATCTCTCTTCCCCGAGTACTGGCATGAGACCTTTGGATCGCCATCCATATGTACCAGGCTATTGCATGTTCTGACGTTGAACCAGGTTCTACAATGGCGGTACCCTTTGGGATGTGATCGAAGATTACTCCGCTCGTGGGGATGCTATCCCGGAGCATTTCATCTGGCACGTCGCCGAGCGAATAGGTGAGGCGTTAGTTTATATGCATCTAGGACGGCCACACGGGACGGCCGGCGCCCTGGGGCCGACTACCTCTTCTGCACTGCCCGGCTGGAGGCCAGTCTACCACCGTGATATCGGCGACTCCAATGTTTTCCTGCACTATCCACGGACGGGAAACTCACGAATACTCAGGGCGAAGTATGGTGCTTTCCCCCAGGTCGTGCTGGGTGATTTCGGAGAGGCGGCCATTCAGGGTGATGACCGGGCTCAAATACAGCTTGGCGTCTTCCCAGCTTCTAGTATCAGTCCAGAGCTAGAGGAGTGGACCGATGTCTACCAGTTCGGATGTTTGTTGCGGCGCCTTTGTATGGCGCATATCCCAGAAGAGACAGAAGAGGACAGTGACGATGATGAGAGTGAAAGCGAAGATGAAGAGGGGGATGAAGCCGGTGAGGGAGAGAAGGGAGGAAAGGACGAAGAATCTGAGGAGGAAGAAGAAGTTGAAGGGGAAGAAGAAGTCGAAGGGGAAGAAGAAGTCGAAGGGGAAGAAGAAGTCGAAGGGGAAGAGGAAGTCGAAGAGAAGAAAGAAGATGAGGAGGAGGAAGAAGATGAGGAGGAGGAGGAAGATGAAGAGGAGGAGGAAGATGACGATGGTGATGAGGCCTATGCTTTCGACACCTGGGCCTTGCACCGGCCGGAAAGCCATACGTTGAACTTCTGCAACCAATTCTTCGGCAGTCAGATTTACTCCGATGCGCTCATCGGTCTCCTTCAGAGATTCGAAAGGCCAAACATGAGCACGCGCGCAGTCACAAGGGAGCCGGATCTTGTGCCATCAATAGCATGGGTCGCCGATACGTTACTCCCAGAGGCGAGGAGGCAGTTGCGACAGGTCAGAGATCCGGCAGCCGTTAATCTTGCTCATTATACCGATCTGGATGTGTCGTGGACGAAACCGGAGACAATCATGCCTTTCGTCGTCGATCAGGAGTCGGAAGAAAGCATGAGAGGTCTGAAGCGCATTCGAGACGACGCGTTTGATCGTGATTTCGAACGACCGCGCCCAAAGATTCAAAGGTTGGAGATGGGGCCGCCGGTGATCAAAGAAGACGGAGAGGAAGTCCCGAGAGAATTATGGGAATACTTGTGAATTATGGTGTTTTACTTCAGGCCACGATAGTAATCACTCCAGGAGTTGCAAGTGTTTGATCAGTTAGACTAGGATATAGCTTTTGTTTGTCGCTAGAAATCCCCGTATCTCTTGCTGCACTCAGCTACCCGGCATCTGCTTGGACAATTTGCTCATTCGTTATGCTCGATCCCGGCGGCATTTCCTTCGCGTCATCCCCAGAAGTTTCAGCTGACCACACCCTTTGCGTGACGTTAAGCCATCCAAAGTATAAGACAGTAACACATGGAACAAGGAGAGACCATCTTAAGGAGACAATGAGTGACGCGACCAAAGCGGCGACAAAGATCATGGTAATGACAGCGGCGTTATCCACTCTTGGGGTGTCCGAGGCAGATGTTATGGATTCTCTCTTCGCCCCGGCCTGCTCGCGTGACGATAGTGCAGTTATCTAATGCGCTCTCGCAGTCAGCCCCATTCCTCCCAGAAGAGGATGATAAGCTGAGACTTGGAGACAGTGCAAGCAACATACCAGCCCTATCAACCTCTCCGTGCGGTCTTTCAGGTCAAGCATGGATTCCTCCAGAGACTTTATATGTCTTTCAACCGCTGGTATCGCTTCGTTCATCCCCTCCATTGCCCAGTGATATCGATCCAGGAACGCCGGCGCCACGACATCCGCTATTACTATTTCGTGCTCCCGCGCAATAAGGTCTAGTATCTCCCTGGCCACTTTGAGTTGCCGAAGCTTGCTGGAAACGCTGTCGGTTATCTCGCCGGATACCTGCACCCATGCGATCATCTTTTCGTTGTTGAAAGGCTTCGGGGTCTCAGGGGTAATATCAACGAAGCTGGAGCTTTGCTCAGTCGACCCATGAGCCGTGCATACAGATGACTGCCGCGATAAGGCTTGAGAGTTTGACCGAGTTGTCAACGCCTTTCCATAATCTGATTCCTCCTTGTTGCCCATGGTGCCGTTACTGATGCTATGCTCGATATCTTTTATCTGTGGCACGTCACTGGAGCTCACTTGATCGTCAAATGCATGAAGCATATGTAGGGAAGACACAAAGCTCAGGAGATGTGGCGCGTATATGTAGCTCCTGTACATCCTCAACATCTCGCGGAAGCCCAGCCAGACGTGGCTTGTGCCGATCGGCCCTAAATCCCCCTTCGCCGACCTTCTGCTTGTAGAGATGGTCTGCTGACTGGAGTTCTTTCCAACATCTTTGGGTTCTGGTTGCCTCCGATCGAGGAATAGCCCTTGTGTCTCAAGTGTACGCCGATGGAACGTCCAGACAAGCGCATAGTCCGCAGTGCCGATGAAGAGCGTCACAGTTCCCTTGGCCTGGTCGCTGTACTCGTGGAAACCGACATAACCACGAGCCAAGAAGTAGAGCGCTCCATGGTCTGCGTCCATCGTGTCGACATACAGACGGAGAAACGCCTCACGGGAGATGGCAAGAGCATTCGTATCTGCGTCCGAGTCGCCGTCGAGACTGGCCCGTGGGACGCATACTAGCTTCAGTGACGCAGAAGCCTCGACCTCTTCTTTCCTTGTTATAGAAGATATCTCACTCGAATCCCCAGCCGATGTAGCAGTTGTCGCTGTCGTAGTCGACGTGTTCGCCGTCTTGCTGCTTTGTAGGCTGACGCTTCTTGAGTGGCCCGTTGTGCTCGTTGCAGCGCTGACTTTCCCCGGGGCCTTCCCCTTCCCTACCTCTGAATAGGAGGGCTGAGGTGCAGTCTTTGTGCTGGCAGAAGCCACAAACTCGACCGGTCTCTTCTTCATGAAAGCGACCAGGTCATCCTCGTACACGACCCACTGGTTGAAGCTGATGCGGCTTGCGCCCGCATCATGTGGACCAGCAGCCGCTCCCTCTGCGGTACTATCACGTTTGATGCTACCCGTACTAGCCTCAGCGACTCCGTCGTTGGACCGCGGTTTGGGTGCTGTGCTAGAGCCGGATGACTGCGGTGATCCGAAAGCCCCGATCTCAACGACACTGTATCGTTGAGAGCCTTTGCTGCCAGTCCGGAATTTCTGGTGCTTGTCGAATGTTGACTGGGCGATGATCTTCAGGCCCTCCATTCTCGATTTGTATAGTTCAAACCAAATTAGTCCAGATGTATGTACGACTGTGGATCATGCAGGGCGCAACGCAACATATCCTGGGTCGTGGTGTGGAGTTGTGATAGACGGGTGGAGTTGCAACCAAGGTTGGGCGAGGTGCGTCCTGTGGCTTGGGGGTCAGAGGTGGCGAAACCACATGCTTTGTACATGGCTCTGGACGAGAGATGTCCAGGTGTCTCACTTCCAGCGTCATCATGCGTTAGCAGAAAAATGGGCGTTCTTGCTTCGTCAAGGCTCTTGAGGCGGGGTTGCTGGTAGAGGAGGGTGGCATCTCAGCATGATTTGCTCGAGTTGAAATGTGGTGTAGACAAGCTTTGTAGGCGTGACAGTTGCCTTGCAGCTTTGACATCCCCTCAGGCATCTTGGATGTGTGAAGCTAAGGAGTTGGAGCAGTCAAGGAAACCATACGGTTTGCTTTTTCCAATAGGAGGGCACGGTCTCATGCATTCTAATCTTCAGCTCAAGCCAGCCTCAAAAGTCCTCTCTTACTGATGTTTCTTCTACGGGGTTGCACCTCGCAATACTTGTGTAACACTCGTGGTCACATGTTGCAATATATATTGTGATAAGGAAGACTACAGATCTCATTACTATCATGATGGACATATCGAGCTTAGATGTTCGACTATACCCACGTGCTGAGGGTCCTTTAATGCCATGCTAACGGTTCCTGTTATCGTAGTATCACAACGGAGTACATAAGTGCTCATGAGCAGCAGATCGAAAGCAGACACGACATCTGGACATGTGGCACCTGGGGTAGGTGCCATAACTGATCAAGATCTACTAGCTGTAGATACGGTCGCTTTTCTCGAGCACATGCAAAGATGGAAATGGAAGAATGGTCGCCATACTGAATCACTTTGCTTAGGATTATCATGCATCTAAGTAAGGTGTCTTCATATCTGTTCTGCCCTTCCTGTCTGCTGAGGACCGACTAACTCACAAGAACAGTTTATGCCGTGGTCGTGCCCTCATTGCTGCTTGCCGCTCTTTTCGCCAGACCCTCCCTGACCCTTGGCAGGATATACCGTCCATAGTCAATGGAGTCGTTCAGGTTGTCGTAACCACGGATCGAAATCAATTCCGCACCAAGGTCGACATAGTCCAAAAGTGACTCGGCTACGGTCTCATAAGACCCAACGAGAGCTGTCGATGCTCCTCGAGCATTCGTCGCTGTGACGGTGGGGTACCACAAAGCCCTATCCTGAACCTCACCGCGGGAGGCTATCTCCAACAGCCGCTGAGACCCAACGTTCTGCGGTGGAGGCGCATTGGCCGGGACCTTGCCCTGACCCTTCTCACGGTTGTGCTTGAGGATATCCAGCGTCCTGTGAGCCTTAGCCCACGCGAGGTCTTCAGTCTCGGCAATAATCGGTCGGAAGGTGACCCAAATACGTGGCCGGTCGTCCTTGGCGCGGCCTGCCTTCTCCGCCTCGGCATAGATCTTGTCGATCTGCTCCTTTGTCTCCTTCAGAGGCTCGCCCCACAGGCCGAAGATGTCAGCCAGCGAGCCGCCAACTCGGTATGCCTCGGGTGATGAGCCGCCGACCGAGACCTGGATAGCACGAGGGCCACCGATAAGCTGGACCCGATTTTGGAAGCCCTTGAACTGGTAGTACTTTCCCTCCCAGTCGAAAACCTCGTTGGACGCCCATGCCCGCCGGATGATTCTGATGTACTCCTCGAGACGTTCGTACCGGGAGTTCTTATCCAGGAAGTCACCTTCACGGGCCTGCTCCTCATCGCTACCACCGGCGATGAAGTGGACGACCACACGGCCCCTGCCTAGGTGGTTGAGAGTGGCGAGCTTCTTGGCCGCGACTGTGGGGTAGAGTGTGTTAGGACGGAGGGCAATGACGACGCTGAGTTTCTTGGTGATGGAAAGGATATGGGCGCCGATAACGAAGGGGTCGAAGCCGCCCGAGTCGTAGGGGATCAGCGTGTAGTTGAAGTCATAGTCATCTAGGCCGCGAGAGTACCGTGTGATGAAGTCCGGGTCCGCGGGCGCTCCAGGGATCGGCTCGAGCTCCGTGGAGGCATTAGGAAAGGTCAAAGAGATGAATTCGGTAGGCATATTGTTGAGACGTGATCGGACTTGACAGATGTTTGTGACGTTTCAAGTAAGTATTCGTTGTGTGAGTTGGACAGTCTAACTTTTAGTGTTGTTATATATATAACTAATGCGCTGTGGGGAAATATGGCGACAACTGCTTGGTGATCACGTCTTACATCCTCAAAATCCGATGATCGGCCACAACCTTGGAAGGTCGTCCCACACCGGGACTTGCATCATTCGTATACTCTTTTGTGCGAGCCTCTGAGAGGCCGCAATCACCAGGATGGGATGTTGTAGAGACCTGAGATTGGCCAAAGCACCCTCGTGGCTATCTCACTGCATGATGCAACCTGTAGCTTTGATCCTTTTGAACGATCATGTACGGGATAGTCTGGCATGATTGATAAGACGGACAATCTCATCACGAAATTCAGTGCTGACCAAGCAAGACTCACGAAGGAGATGATTTCGTTCGGAGTATCTACATACCTAGGTACTTGTGTAGGCCGACTTTGCCCATTACGGACTATTGGCAGCGGTACAAATACATATGTAGCTTAGGACTTTATCCTCACTTGCAACGTCGAACGGAAGTCCCGATCTCACATGTGCATCAACAGACGTCTCTTGCATGATGAATTCCCCAGGCCTTCGCATTTACCCTTCTTCGCAGGGGATCTCATCTTTACACATTGCACCGGCCGGAAATTTGGGGGCGTATCAAGCAAACCTATGGCTTTGTATCCAAGAAACGTTCCAAACCACGTCCCAGCATCGGGATCCCATGGGATATCAACCTGGAGGGAGGGGCAAGCATGACCTCCTACGGCAGTGAGGGGTATAAGGCGAGTGTCAAGCGGAGGACATACATTAGAGTGTTCCGACGAAGCTAGAAGTAGGATCAGGGACAGCGTATCCTATGTATGAAAAAGAACAAACAACACTGTTAACGAAGGCTCAGAATTACCTCACTCGAAATGGTATTCTTTGAATGCCATCCTCAGTTGCAGGTCTGTTAAACATCGTGTAGGAGCTCTGGCATGGAGCTGCCAACGACCAACCCCCACTTGCACGGATGAGTTGATCTAGGGTTAGGGGTCTCAACCGCGATGACAAACACATCCTTGGGCCGTCTTGTTCCGTCACTCGGATATACGAATCCGGATCCGGATCCGGATCTCAAGCACCTCATCAGAGCAGCAGCAGCCTGCCAATTGCTGTCTACAGCATATAGGCTTAGAAGCAGTAAAGTCAATTTTACCTGCAAGCCGGCAGACGAAGTAAAAAGATTCGTTTCCACGGTTCGCCCTGAGATCCTGCCGCTCGTCGTTGAAGGCACGGCCCGTCGTTTATCCGATGCAGCTGTTCAATTCACGTTGGCGTAAATGGACTGCGGCGCCGGTCTCATCTTAACAGCCCCTGAGATGAGATGAACGGTTTATCTACGACGTAGCGACTTTCCACCGAATGAGAAATGCTGTTGGTCTCGTCACCCTTCCTCAACTACAGTTGAAGCGGCGTCAGAAGAGCTTGTCGTGTCTTTGGAGCGCTCTTGCGATCCTCGGCGGTACCTATCACCGTCCATAAGAGCATCCCTGTCCGGCCCTCGATAGCTGCATCTGTCAGCCTCCGCCACAACAACCTTGCAAGTCGAATAAGGTCGTCGTCTACTGACGGCAAGATCATCGAAAATGTCTGGTCTGTTGGCCGCCGGACAGAGGTTGCTGTTGCAAATACCGCAACAGACTCTACCTGTCCTCCTTGTGACTTTCATCGTCATCTGCATCGCGACGCGCTTCCTGAGTGGAAGCAATGTCGAGTCTGCGAAACACATGTCGACCAAAGGTGCAAAGACAGCACCTGCGATACCCTACTGGATCCCTTATTTCGGCCATATCCCTCAGCTAGCTTTCAACGCCGACGGGTTCCTCACAGGGCTGCAGAGGCTGTATCCCAACGGGGTATTTTCCCTGAACTTTCTCGGTAGCACGCATACTATCGTTTTCAAACCTGGCCTGGTGTCGTCTTTGTTAGATCTCCCCGCTCACATCGCAGATGGCCACGCAGTATGGAAGCATTTGATGACGAGCTGCTTCGGTTACCCGCGGTCAACGTCTGATATGAAGACTTACGACTTGATGCTAGATGATCTCTTGACACAGGATAACAAGCTACTTTCGGAAGCCACGGTAAACCAGATGGTCGACAGCACGGTACAGCGGTTACGGCATAATATTGCAGACTTCGTTACGTTCAATGACAGCCTGGTTGACCAGACCGAGTGGGAGCGTTCCGCTGACGCTGCCACGGCCGAGGATGCGAATGGGGAAACGGTTGTGGCCGTGGATTTACTCGATCTTGTCCGCAACTTCATAGCTATGACAGCGAGTGTCTCGCTCCTTGGCACCGACTTTGTTGAAAACTTTCCTGAAATTTGGGAACATTTCTGGATATTCGATGAAGGCCTCACGGCTCTGGCGATGGATCTTCCTGCTTTTCTGCCAATCAACAAGGCTATCCGTGCCCGCCGAGGCAGGTCCGCAGTGACGAGATGCTTGCGCGAGTTCGAGGAGGCGCTCGAGACGGCTCGCGAGGGTGGTAATCCTGGGACTCAATGGTCCGACCTCGACAATGTCAGCCCGCTGATCCAGGGCCGAGTGGACGATGTCTACCGGAAACACAAGATGACCATGAGGCAGCGCACTGCATGCGAGCTTGGACTATTATGGGCGATGAATGCGCACTCCAACACCTTGGTGTTTTGGATATTGTGGAGGATTTACTCTGATGCCGTTCTGCTTTGGCGTATCAGGGAGGAGATCGAGCCTTATGTCGTCCTTGAGAAGCCTGTGCATGGGTTCGGCGCAGCTTTCGGTGTCGCACTCCGGATAGACAGCATTGACGTCGACGGGTTGCTAAATAAGTGCCCTCTTCTCAAGGCTGCGTACATTGAGACACTTCGGTTGGACGGTTGTGCGTGGAGCTTCAACGCCATCCGGGAAGATACAGTAATCAGCGACGGAAAGGAGTCGCCGGAAAAGCTATCACTCCCCGGTGGCACGTACGCGCATGCCGCTCATGAACTTCACCACATGAACCCTGATTATTTCGAGAATCCGACGGAGTGGCGCATAGACAGGCACCTCAAGGAAACTGCCCCGAATAAGAAAGGAGACAAGGAGCTTGTCGCCGACATGGGCACCGTCAGGCCTTTTGGTAAGTGTCCCTCACGTTACCTACGCGCTAGTGGGGTCGCAATGGAGCTGACATTGATTGATAGGCCGCGGAGTGAGCATTTTCAATGGCCACGAATACGCTTTGAAGGAAATCCTGCTCTTTTCGGCCACTATCATCGCCATGTACGACATGCAGCCGGTGGGTGGGGGACCTTGGAAGCTGCCCAAGCAAGCCAAAGGTGCTGCAACGAAGCTACCTACATCATCAACACGGGTGTGGATCAAGTCCCGAGTGTTACCGACGGGGAAGGCAGCATAGATCATATCATGCCAAAATTCCGTTGTATATGCCCTAGCGCTGCTCATCCCTGTGGAAGGGTTGGTCGGACCAACTCAGACATCGTGACTTTTCGCAACTTTCCACACCTGAGCATGTGCAGGTCGATGATACTATCCCGCAGGCAGCATTTCCAACTTCCTTCAACCCTCCCTCACTCCTCCCCAGTATTGCTCCCTGCAACGGCACTGCATGTCTCTTCCCGATCTGTTGTCCCCGATGCCTCTCTGCAGTCTTCTCTACGTCTGGACGTCCCTGGGACCACCCTTTCGAACTCTGCATCGGCTCACCGAGCTTTATCCAGCAACGCCGAACTCCATCCTCACTTGTTCGGGAAGAACACTTGTCTCTCACTATATAATACACCGTCTCGGGCTCGTTGCAACATCAAGAAACATCCACTCATGTGCTAATGGATCCGGAGACACAAGAAATTCTTCGTCCCAGAAACATGGCGTCTATGTCGACTTATGAGAAGAAAGCACCTGCTCTCGCCAATACCAACCGATGGCAAAGGCTGTCCCAGGCCCGGTCGCGGCAGCCACGAGCGGAAGAAGGGCAGAAACAACGAGTGACCCCGTCCCAACTAGCCCAGCCGCATGAAGATCAAAGAACATGTAAATAAGCCACAGAAAGGAACTTCCAAAGGAGTACACCTCGTCACATTGCATGGCCTTTCGTGTGTGTCCAATAAAGTCCGAAAAGACCGCTGAGTCCGGTATGAACACGTCTGACAACGGATAAGGGGAAGAAGAAAGTGTGTATAACCAGCTCAAGCTCGAAATAGCACACATGATGACAAGGAGGGAACGGGGCGACGTGAAGATGCTGTTCCTCAGACTCGTCACGGAGGTGGTCAGACCACTCAGCAGCGCGTTGGCGACGCCGATCCAAAAAGGTGACATCTGCCATGCCCAGACCCAATACTGGCGGGTCTCGGGCTCAGGGGCCGTGAAAGCACGCACGACCTCGAAGGTGTGAAGGGAGAGAAAGAGCGGGAGAATGCAAAGCGCTTGCTCCGGCCGGAGTCGTCGGTCTCCAGCAGAGCGCTTCAAGGCCGTTGCGGACGGGGCAAAGGTCACGTGCGCGAAGTAATAGAGCGGCGCGACATTGCCGACCCCAAGGAGCTGAGCTACAAATGTGAACAGGGTCACACTGAGATGACCATCATTAGCCCTTGTACGCGTCACCGTGGCTGGGGACGTGGTGCTTACGTGTATATTGGTGTCCAGGAATTACCGGGACGGCATGACTCCAAGAACCAGACAATGTACATCGGACCCAGGTCATTGAGAAAAGAGAATAATTGCCACCAACTGATGGCATCTAGGGGGATGTAGGAGGCCCCGAAAGTAGTCGTGGTACCGCGCCATAAATCGTCGATGAAGGGAACTTGGTAAAAGCGTTCGAAAACGGGCATGGATCCGTCATCCCAGGTGATGCGTCCTGCTTCAAGGAACGGTTGCTGGTGAGCAATGAGCTTCTTGGTGTCCATCGCCCGCAGGCAGAGGATAGCTAGACCAATGAAGGGCATTGCCAGAGCGGCCCGGAGGATGCGAGACTCGGATTGGGCCATGGGGAGGTGATGCTGGTGATGACAAGCTCGGCTACGCTGGTGGTGGTGGTGAATACGCAATAGATCGGCAGTTTTGGGCATCAGCTGGATGTGACCACTTCTCAATACATATGTAGACCAGGAAAGAGACCCATCGTAGGTTAAAGCCCCGCTATAATCAATGATATGGCCCCGCACCAACAGCCTACTTGTTGTGATGGGTTGGAGCCCCTGGGAGTCGTTGGTGTTGGTCGCGTCTCCCCAAACAAAACACACGTTGGCTATCAACTCGGCCCCAGTCCACAAAAGCCTGAGCTAAGATTTGTGAAGCAAAACGAGCAGGATCCACCAAACCGCAGGCCGCCGTCATATCAAGCAGACGAGCTGAAATTTGCTTATGGTTTTCTGTAACTTTTTTTGAGGTCGTCACCCCCGCCGCAGCCCAACTGCAGTTGATATCCTGGATTGCAACGTTGAGCATCAGCGTCGTTGTACAAGCGAGCCCGTCGACCCTCCCCCGCTAGATGCATACGAGTTGACAACAATGTAGCCCAGTACGATCACGTCGATTATCCTGCAGAGCCGCAAGGGCAAGGGGCACCCTGGGCCAAGTGTGCCTGGAGCATTTTGACTTGTCAGAGTCCTCGCATGCCCAGGTGTGTTCTCAAGAGTTGCTTAGGGATATTAGAACGGTAAACTCACTACCCTAGGGTAGCATCAAGACCCGCAGATTTGCACTGGCACTCGGGGAACCTTGGAAGCACCTTAATGGGTCGAGGGCTTCTACTCGCAAGCAGATGCACCCATTAACGGTCACCTCCCCGAGGGTCCACAGGCAAAACGTACATAGTACCTATTAGATGAAACCCGGAGCACGGCACTGCCTCCCGGTGACATGCGTGACCGCAACTTGATTTGAAATGAGAATGTACCTAGTGCAACCAAGACATCTGTCCAGCGCAGCATTCGAGGTAGAGACATCACATTTCTGAAAAAGGCAGGGGAGCCGTGGGCGGAGGATGGTGGTGCATACCGTAGTACATACATAATATGTCGGTAATATATCGTTTCCACTGCCTTTGAATTCACCAGTGACTTAACCAAGTAAACACATTACTGTACCTCCGTAAATGGATGTCTTGAAGTCGCTTCAAGGTCATAATACAACAGCATACGGTTTGCGGATACTGTCCACGGGTTATCTACGATCGACGTGTGGAGACTTGAAGTATGTACGAAGATGGGGGCACATGTGAAAAACCCAAGCTTCGAGCTGGACTTCCGCACAGCCGGCAGCTTTAAATGCGCTTACAGCGACGGCACATATTCACAGTTACATTGCATGTTGAAAATCCTGTTCGGAGGGAGTACCATTATCGGGACCTGGGGGAGGAGGGAGCGGTGAGATCTCGGACTTCGTCCAATGATGCCGCTCTTGCGATATAGCGAAGTCGATATCTACGATGCGGATCGGTAAGAACGCTACTGCAGCGACCAACTCGTAAAATTATCCAACGACGGGAAAAGGGGAGGTTAATGCAAGAGGATACGCTACGACAGAGTCCACGGGTACCGCCGAATCCCTATGGGAATTTCGCGCATCAGGGGCTGATTTGGTCGCTATCAGGTTAGATGTCAACTGAATTGGCAAGTCATATACTTCTCTGGCGACTTATTTCCTTTCTCTCCTTGCCGTAAGAGCGGGAGGTGACTCTATAGCGTTGCTGTGGCGCTGTAAACTGAAAGCAGTCGACAGCTTGCAGCCAATAATAAAGTGACTGCACAGGTGCTTTTTAGATAGTTAATATAGGTGGCCAGTGTGTCTGCAGTACGATTCTATTCATGTTTGAGGGAATGTTAAGGATGGGATACATAGCCGAGAGTACTGGAGTACCAACCCTCCCCCAGTCGGCAACTCGTTGAGTTCGCCGTTGGATCCAGATTTCGAGAGCCAAGTGATATCAGAGTCTAGACGAACCCAAGGTGAGTGCTGGCCTGCTCGGGCTATGTGCCACATGGTCTGGATCAGAAGCAACATTGACAGACTACATAGGTAGGTAATGGTGATGAATTTGAACCCGTGGACGTATCAAAAGGAAGTAAAAGCATTACTCAGTTGTCAAGTGCTAGCCCTTTTCCCTGCAGCTCGATCTTGGAATTCGGGCCATCAGCCAACGCGAGGTCCAGATGTGTGAGAATCAGATTGCCAGACCGTGTGATGACCAGGCTGGCGATCAATCCCACTCCCACCCATCCCATCGTTGAGTGGGAATGGGAATGGATATTACTAAGCAAGGCTATATGGAAATGGATCAATATAGAGTTTTGGATTTTGAGTAGATTAGAGTATAATTGATTGATTCTTATCGATAAATAGAGCAGGCCTACTATTAGCCGTTAGGGTTAGGGTTTTTAGTAAAAGTATAGGCTACCTATAAGTAAAAGTAGGTCTAGCGTCTATAACTTTAATTCTTCCCTCTCTATTATTCCTTAACTCAACTTACCTTTTAATTCTTCTAATTAACTTTTATACGAACTATAAACTAAAAACTTTATACTAATAGGTACTAACTTAATAACGATACCCGAACTAATATACCTCGAGGCTAAAGTAAAGGCTGAGATAAGGCCCCTATAGCCCTAAGGGCTATAAGGGCTATAAGGGGCTTAAAGCAGTAGATATAAGCATCTACTAAAGCTATAGATAAGAAATCACCTATACTAGACTAGGCTCCTATACTAGATACCCCTAATTAGTTAATAGAAGACTAAATAGAGTAAATCCCTAGAGTATCGAGTAATACGGTATTATCGAAGGTAATAATCGTATTTCTAGGCTACTACTTTAGACCTAGAGAATCACCTTCTATCTTATTAATCGTTCCCAACCTTAAGGAATTTCCCGAGGTTATTAACTAGAAAATAAAATAGGAAATCGCAACTATAGGGAGTATAGCTATACTCTATAATCTACTACTGAATTTTAGGTATTTACCTATATATAAAGTTTTTAACCCTAAGACTAATAAATAGCTTCGATTAAAATAGTAGGATTAGGAGCTAGATACTATAAGCTTTAAAGAATTCTAGCTACGATCTCCGAATAAGATTGAGATCAAAAATAACTATTAATAGATTAATAAGACTTTTCCTAAAGTTACCTTCTTTTATTAATTAAGTATAACCTAGATACCGATTAAGTAATTAGGTAAGATTCTAGGGCTCGATAAATTCAAGTATATTTATAAATACTAAATATATCTCGGTAAGCTATAAGTTAATACCTATTTTTAACTAATTAGTATTATTTAGTACTAATTATTCCTTTATTTTTTAGTACTAATTAGTACTAATTAGACTTTTTTCCCTTTAGTTAGTATTAAATAGTACTAACTATTACCTTTACTTTTTAGTACTAATAGGTACTAAGTAAAAGAAAAAAGGTCTAGTTAGTACTAATTAGTACTAACTATTCCTTTACTATTTTTATACTAATAGGTACTAATTAGTAAATTTTATAATTAATTAACTCTCTTTAATATTCTAATACTTTAATCCCTTTATTCGAGCTAAATAATATTAGTTTTAGGGTAATCAATTCGTTACGATTAATATAATAAAATAGTTCGAGGCCCTAGTCTATAGCTTTAAGGACTAGAAGCTTAAAGATCTTTATAAGCCTATCCTTAATAACCTAAAATAACCTCTATATTTGATCCGGAATAGTGACCTAGGCTAAGCAACTCTAAAAAAGATAAGTATAATTGCAACTACGAATATAGCTATCTTAATATATCTATTATACTATCCTACTAGAATCGGTATCGATATAGAGAATATAAGATAGTATAAGTAATATAAGCCTAATAAGGATCATCTATAGGGTTTTACTTATAACGACCTCTTCTATAGTATTATATCATACTATATAGTTACTTGATAACGAGTATCTTCGGATAATATAAACTATAAGAAAGGGGGTAGATTAGATAATAATAAGATACCTATAAATAGCGATAAGAAGATTCTAGAGTATATATAGGCTAGGGCGGCCTAGTATAGCTGATTTAGCGAGGATATTGATAATAATATCCTAGAGAATTTAGCTACTCGTTTAGTAATTACCCTAGCTAATAAGTTCTATAAAGTACGATAGAAGCTAGATAAAGATATTAGTTAAAAGAAGATTGATAGAATATACTCTTATCTTTAGTAATATATAGGCTTTCTTGCTATAATAGCTAAGTATAACCGATTGAACTAAGGTCAAATATATAGTAGCTATAGGGGCCCCTAGGGTAAAGTACTCGATATTATAATAAAGCTCAACCCTATCGATTATACTACTATAATAGTACTAGTAGAGGAAATCTATAAGTATAGTCTAATAGCCCGTCCTACTATTACTACTACTAAGAATAAGGCTATTTTTAAAGACTTTAAGTATCTTATTTAGGATGAATACTCGATCGAGTAATATATCGCTATAAAGGACTAGGATACTACTATACTAGCCTTAAATATTGAGGAGTAGGCTAATGAGATAGAGGGCAATACCGATCTAATTAGGGGAAATTATAATAACCGTCTTCGAGAGTACTATATAGTACTCGGGCTCTTACCCTATCGCTTACCTATTTAGGTAGGCTTCGAGGAAGCAATAAGCTATATAGATATACTAGTTAAGGATAGCTATAGTAATACTAAGTTCAATAACTTATATATCGATCGACGAAACGATAAAGATAGAAAACCTTTGAATCCCTCTAGGTTTAGCCTAAAACCTTTCTAGGTAATTAGTAAGTTATCCTTATTAATACCTATTAGTACTAACTTCCGTACCTATTAGTACTAAGTACCCTTTTCTAATAATTCTATACTAATAGCTTAGATATATACTGCCTCTATAAAATAGGTATAAGTATAATAAGGGGCGCCTTACTAGCTAATGAAATTAGTATTAGTAAAACCCTAACGTTCTTTATAGAGAGGAAGATTATACTTGATAGGCGCCTTACTAAGATTACCGAATATAGTCTTTTTAAGGACGATAATATTATATCGATTAGCTTATCTAAAGTTATATTATATATAATTATAGCTCTAGTAAATATAGTCGAGTAATATTTTAATAAATACTATCGCTATTTTCTAGCCGGGATATTTCATCTATATTCGTATTATAGCTCTACTAGTAATACGAGCTATAACCCTATACTATAATAGGTAGTATTAATTACTAATATACTCTTCGCTGAGATAGAGCTTACTATATAGTAAGCTAGTATAAGTTAGGTAAGAGAAACTTCTAAGTTAGTACCTATTAGTATTAATTTATATATCGATTTTTCGTACTAATAGGTACTAAGTAAACTCTCGATTTTTAATACCTATTAATACTAACTATAAGATATAACTACTAATATACTATTATAGATAGAATATATATAAGATCTAGCTATTCTCTTATTCGATAGCTATTTATCGATTAATAAGAAAGGTATAGGGTATAAAGTATATAATACCTATATATAAGCCCTATTAGTATAGACCTTAGGAATATAATATATAAGATAGCGCTCGCGATAAGGATACCGAACGAATAGTATATATTAGAGTAGTAGTATAAGTAGCCTATAACTCCCTATCTAATAAGCCTATTAAGGATACGATACTAGATAAAGAGGATAGTAATGATTCCGATACTAAAATCTCTATACTCCGACGATATAAGCGACGAGTATCCTATCGCTTTAAACGTATATAGGAGAATAAGGGTAATAGGGATTCCGGTATAGATAACGATAACGACGACGACTATAGTCTATTAGGTAGTAGACTCCCTATTCCTAGTAATACGAGGGCTCGTCTATTTAAGGCCTAGTATAATAATAGGAAACTAACCGAAATAGTTAATGATAATAGTAAAACTATTAAAATAGAACCTAAGTTCTTCTATTAGTACTAGATACTCGAGTTCCCTAAGGGTTTCTATTTCTCCTATATTATACTCGATAAGTACTAGATAGTCCGGAATATATTTATAGGCTAGTCTCGCCTCGCTCGGATAGTTATTCGTAGGGTATATTACCTATATCGGGACGATATCGATATAAATCCTATATCGCTTATACTAGTTTCTATAATACTAGTAATCAATAAATAGTCCGATTATCGTAGATTAGTAGACTTATTCTAGGAGAACCTAGATATCGGAGAAACTAAGGTCCCTATTATTATTGAGCTAGCTCCTAAGATTATTGAAATAGGTATTCTAGAAGGCTTCCTAAAGGAGATATTATAGTACTAGTAGCTTGAATTAACCTCGGCCTAGGTTAAGAATAACTAGGAATAGTAGAGCTTATCCCTATTTCTCTAATATACTTATAATAGCGAT
>LKEB01000115.1:0-39281 GCA_003795295.1 Cytospora leucostoma
GGAAGTCTTTTGGTGAGCTCGGGGGGCTCCTGGGGGTGGCTTGCTGGGTTTGTTGCTGGGTGGCTTGGATTATTCTCCACCCTGCGAGACCGGGTGGCTTGCCGATGCTCACATCTGGCGCTGGGCACGGGGCATCGGGTAGAGTTTCTAGAAAACGCCATGTTCAAGGGCTTGGGTGGGCATGCTTTCCGGCGGCTGGGGAGGGATGGAGGGATGGTAGAGTTTGGTGGTAGCCGGGAGTAGCAGAGACGTCTGTACACTACTGCAATGATGCTCGGCTAGAACGATCTACATTACCAGAGGGCGTAGCGGGTCTGCAGGTGTTAGGAGTGCAGCAGGGATTTGTATGTAGTCTACTGTAGTGTACATACCTACCTAGGTACTTCAGGGAGTTCTGTACGGTACATAGCAGCTGGCGTGGTCGGGTAGGTCGTCGTCAGGGTGTAACGCGCGGCAGGGGTTAAGGGGGTGTCACGTAGTTGACGGCCAGTGGGTGATTGCACCTTTCAGATGTTTTACCGCGCGCAGCAGGCTGATATCGCCATTGGCCTCGGTATCCATCCAGAAAGCCTATCCAGACTGATCACTGCCATAACGAGCAGGTCGTCTGGTAGTGTTCTGTAAAGAATAGATAGGGACTACCGGACGACGAGATCGAAGAGAGATGCCAAGACCCGTAAGATGAAACTTCATATTCGCTGATGTGATCTGTTGGAAGCAACGGGGAGTTACAGTATACAGTGGTTGTATGTAAAACGGGGTAGATTATCCGTCAACTGGCGTGGTCTAAATGGAGGCACGGAAGGCGGAAGTTGGATGACGTGCCTGTCTCCAGCCGCCAACCCCAGGAACACTGAACGGGTCGTACTGCGGGTGGATTGATGCATGGTTGGAGGGGAACATACTTGTTGATATCCACACCTTAACTACCGAACTGGTGACTGACTACATACCTAGAAACGGGGCATCAGGGTCCCCTCGACATCGCAGCTCTCTGGAACGGCCATATCTAGGGTACCCAGCTGGGCTTGCCGCGTTTCACATTCTTGTATTCCCCCGTTCCCGAGCTATAAGGTCTCACATCACAGGATGGCTTGAAGTACTAGGCGTCACCTAGAGCAAGCCTACCTCGGCTGCTCGGTTAGAGAGAGAAGATACTCCTGGTAGCTTACCAGGGGCTGGCTCATGGGATCATGCAGTGTTCTCACAGGCTGCCGTCCCGATTCGGTCGAGATATATACTTTCGGACATATGCAGGGCTCAGCAATCATGGCCGATCAAACGTGTCTGTAGCGACTTCTGCTGATCATGGCCGAGGGTGATTGCGAGCCCGGGATCGATGGTTCGTTCTTGAGTGTAAGATCGGAGTCAGTCACGTCGCATCCATTGGCGATGGAATTTTTAGGTTTCGACGCCATCCAGGCCCATCAATCAGAAGCCATTCTCCTTTGAACTTCCGGAGTAAAAAAATATGAAGATCCCGACGTGAACTTTGCATCACATCAGCGTCTTGGCAAGCATACTGATTTGATACTGAAAATACAAAATCTTGGGGTATTTTATTGTGTGATATGTACTGTAGAACTCCTATTGAATCAGTTGACCCCCGGCCCCGCCCAGCTAGCCCACAGTTTCCCTATTACCAGGTTCTGGCCCGCATCCCTTTGTGAGCCGATACACCATGTCTCAGCTAATGGCCGGTCCTAGCTGCGAGGACAGCTTGAGCCCCGCGGGGTTGGCCTCTTCTTGGGCAAGGGGCATGGCCCAGCCTGTCCGAAATGCTCTTGTTTGAACGAATGGGCCCTCGAAGCTCCTCAAAATAGGCAGGTCTAATGTCGAGGGCCCCACTGTCCGAGCTCAAAATAATCTAATAAACCATCTCTCTTATCGCTGTACACCGTTCACTGACGCGCCTCTCCGTGGGACAGGGGCAACAGGGATGGCCCGGACTTCTCGTCCTCCTCCTCCTTGATGTTCCTGCAGATGCGCTCCGTGAAACGTGCGCACCAAGCGTCAACATACTCGATCCACAGGTAACCAGCGCCGTAGACCAGCGCAAAGTACACGGGCAGTACGGTGAACAGCCTCACGGGCCCTGGGAACTCGAGCAGTGGCTGGAACCACTCGCCTGTGAGCTCATCCTGTACGGGCTCGGGGATCTTGAAGCCGTAGACCATCCAGCAGAGCACGGACCGGAGGATCTGGTTGTGCAGCAGGTAGACGGCGAAGGACACGCGGCCGAGCCAGAGGAAGGGCCTGCTCGAGAGGATGTCCCGGACCATGGGTGAGAAGTGGATAGCCATGACGATCAGGTCGAGGCCGAGTCCGGAGGAGAAGCGCGGCAGGTCGGGGTCGCGCGGGAGGAAGGACAGCATGAAGTCGACCAGGTTCTGGGACCAGGGCTGCCACTCAAAGAACATGTCGGGGAGCGAGGCGATGTATAGGCCGGCGACGAGGAAGGCAGCCGAGAGGGCCATGCGCAGGCCGGCCAGACCAGACTTTTGCGACAGGAAGTTGGTCCAGGCCGGGCCTGAGCCCTCGGGCAGCTGCTGAAGGTCGGCCATGAAGGCGCCGAAGAAGAATTGCATGCCGAAGAAGGGGTCGTTGGCGGCCAGGCGGAAGATCGTCAAGCCCATAGCAATCATCATTCGGTACTTTGTTCGTACGTGCGCGGTCGCCAGCAGGTAGCAGTAGATCCAGAAGGCACCCTTCATGATGGGCATCATGGTCCACAGCTCGGCTCCGTAGTGGCTCTGGCCAAAACTCCATACTCGCACCATATCCTGGAGCAGCACGTAGATGGCGACCAGCCAGCTGTCCTGCCTGTCAGGGCTCGTTTCCGGGATGCCGGCTCCATCGCAGTGGTTTGCCGTCTCGAATGCGCCGAGTTGTGTGGCGAAGCAGCTCAATGTCAGGATTAGGAGGACGGGGATGACGAGACGCGGTACGCGGCGCAGCGCTGACCTGCTGATGGAGTTGAAGGAGGAGTTCTGGTTGCCGGCTTTGAAGTTCTTAACGGGCTTGAGCGCACAGACATAACCCGTCACGAAGGAGAAGATGGCAACGCCAATTCGCCCCTGGATGAAAACGCGGAGGAATGGTCGTTCGAAGAGCACAGGCAGCTCATCGGGCGCTGGTGAAGGCCATAGCAGGTATGGGAAGAAGGCACACACGATGTGCTTGACGACGACCAGCGTCGAGGCAATGCCACGAAGGCCCTATATACATGGCACTGGGTCAGCAAAGGATGGGAAGGACCAACGGATGCATCAGGCGCATGGCCAGGTCCAGGAGGAAAATGCCATCTCAAGGGAGGAGCAACTCACGTCAACCCATTTGACATTGCCTTCCTTTCCTATCGCCATCTTGGGTCTAGGGGGGGCTCAAGACTGTTGTAACCGGAGCTACTATGAACGCGACGTATAATGGCCAGATGGCAGTGTAGGGAACGTCGAATAGTTGGAAGAGGTCGTCACAAAGTAAAAACGAGAGTGAAGACGAAGATTGCCAGTCGTCGTCGTTGTTGTAGCTATTGTGGTGGTTGTTTGTCGTAGGCAATCAGATATAATATGGAATGGGGGTCTGGTGGTGGGACGTATGTATGTATATGTATGTCCTTATGTATGTACTGAACCGATCAACTGGGATCCCAAGGGGCAAGATGAAATAGCCGAAAGGGCAGAGAAAGAAGAGTGGGAAAAACGGACGAAGACAAATGGGCGGAATGAAGGCGGTAGGCCAAGCGTTCTTGAAGAAAAGAAAGTTATGCTTGCCTTCAACGGAACAGGTGAAAGGTGGACTGTGGACTGTGGACTGTGGACAGTGTCCAAAGTGTGTGGCGCGAGCACACCCCAGATAGAAACATGAGCCAAGAGCAGCGATATGTACACGTGTGGGGCTTCTCTCCCTTGACCCCTTAAACTAATACCACCCACTGCCACCACACAGCAACTTTGAGGCAAGCCCTGGAGAGCACATGCAACAAGCTGCCCAGGTGGGTTGGCCGGGTTGGCTGCTGGGGCACCTGGTCACCAGGTCACGGTACTATACGCTATAGTAGGTACTGATCAGCAGCAGCAGTGCTGGTCCGTAGTCGTCAGGCTGTCAGGGTGGTCAAGGTACGCGGCGGTTCTGGGCTTGGCAGTGTTGGCAGTGTTGGCAGTGCCTGGCTCGCCTGGGTGCTGGCAGATTGCTGGGACTCAGTCCGGTTACTGAGTGGTCCTGCTATCCTGGTGGTCACTGGGAGTGGTGGCAGGTTTCGGCAGTCCCAACCATTGTGGCGGGGATCCGGGCCACTTGGGGCAGGGGTGCACCTGCAGGCACAGGCACAAGCACACACACAGACACACCTAGGTACATACTGTACATACCTGGGTACCTGGGTACTAAGGTACCTAGTAGTAATGCCACCGCCGGTGACCGGTCTTACCTGCCCCGGCAGCCTCCAAGCAGCCAAGCACTGATGAGGGTCTAAGCGACCCACTGCCCTCCAGTCGCTGCTGTGGGCAGCAAGACGTCCTCTTACTGGTCGTGCGTATAAGGTTAAGTCCATGGTTTGGCCCCTCTCACTGATGGCAACCAAGATAAACCTTGGAAGTGTTTGTCAATTCCGCGGACGAGAGATGCTGATCTCTCCGAACAAAGCCCCTCTAAAATAAACACGAAATCGCCCTAAGATACAGTATGACATATCCTTACGTTGTAAATCTATCCGTCCCCTTTGATCTTCATGTGAGTGCTCTATGTACGTGCCCTGTGGGTTTTGGAGACACGAAGTAAGCTCAGCGCGTGTATTCCTCTTCCCTCCACCATCTACATCTATACTACCTTCTCAAGTACCGGGCCAGACTGGCCGGGCCAGACTGGACCATATATACTTCTGGTGGTCACTGACCGTTGGTATTCCCGGTACTCTTGTCTCCTACGGTTTGCTGACCGTTCTGAAACAGCCGCGAAAAAATGGAGGCGACCCAGTCAGCAACGAGATCCGAGTGGCTCACAAAGAACTGACGCAAGAGGAGGCAACTATGAGGAATCTTCCAGATTTGGCATTTGATCTCATCTGGCCCTGCTTGGTTTATTCTTGGCGCCCCATCTACCCAGCAAGTTGAACACTGTCGGTACTGTTTGTATGGGGGGGTTTTCCGGGTGTGTAAGAGCCACAGTGGACCCTTTACACTGGGCCAAGTCTATCTTACAACCAATCAACCGGGATGGCCACATTGATATTCCAGATGTTCCCCACTGCGCTTGCCCTAGTTAGTGCCAGGCCCAGGTGGCAGGCGGGGACATAACAAGGGGATAGTGGGGACCCCTAAATACCGGTCGACAGGGGTAAGAGACATTGATCTGGACACTTCGGTACAGTAATAATACCACCCGCCTAAAACCCAAACCCAAACACAGTCCAGCCCAGCCCTACCACCGGCCCCTGTTGGGAGATGTTCCTCCGTCTTGATATTGCGCGGGGAGGACGATGCTGTAGTCGCCAGAATGGAGTATCCGGGGATACGTGATGGGCCTGCAATCCATCAACTGTTGCGCTGCATCACGGCTACTATAGCTGATGGGCAGCAGCACTTGGCGCAATCGAGCTCTGACAAGGTAATCCCCGTTCCCTACCTACTATGTATTCCCTATTTCCTATTTCCTATTTCCCGTTTTCCATTTCCCGTATCCCGTCTCCCGTCTACCAGAACGGGACATCCGGTAATATGCTGCCCTGGACATGATTGGCCGTTTGGCTTCAGGGACCACGAAGCCTCAATCTCGGATGCTTGCAACCTCCCGTCATGTCTGGGACGTCTTACCTACTGCTACGGTACTAGTGTGCAGATACTGTGCATTGCCTCCCTGCGAAGAACAGACTGATATGCTACATCTCATGTTTGTAATCTTATCTCCTGGACAGACAGAGCCCCCCTAGTCAGGAATTGTTGGACGCGACAGCGCGACTGCCAACTTACTAAACCAGTCAGTCCATGCCAATCTGCTCGTATGCGTGAATAAGGCAGGCTGGCTGGCTGGTAGATAGGGCGCAATGTCCACATCGTGGGTGCGTGGGTCCCTTGGCGGTACTTGGTGGTCATTAGTCCATGTCGATCTCCTTGGCCAAACCCGCTGATGGCATTCACCGATTCCCCATGAAGTTCTCTGCAACACTGCCAGAGCACTGTGATGCCGCCGTAGTATGAGATACGATACAGCAGATAAAGTTGGTGTCGTGATTGGAGCGACATCGTTCGACCGCGACGCCGCACACGCGTATGCATACGTACAAATCTCGAAATGGCAGTCGTTTTTATTTCTTTTTATAGGGGTTTTTGGTACAGATCGGAAACTGTCACCCAGCCATCCGGCCAGTGTCACACTTCCTGAGGCGAGGAGGGGGTCGTGCAGGTGGTTGTTGCAGGGTGTCAGCGGGATGGGTCCCAAATCTGCAGCGAGACCGATCGATGTCACCGCTCCCAAAGGAGTTTAAGCCCTGAGAGGTCCTCCTTTCGATATACATACTTAAGTAGATACCTACTCAAGGTACATTGTATGTATTGACCACATGCGATGGATCTCAAGTTCGACCCACTACCACGAGCCCGCCACTCATCGTCTTGCGAGCTTCCAGAACCGACAGGAGCTCACACAACTGCCGCGTCACAGTACCACAGCCGACGAAACCGCATCCTTCCCACTCCTCTCTGGTAGACGTGGAGATACCCCCAAGCGAGCACCTCGTGCTACCGGCCGGTACACTACATACACACTAGAACAGGTACATATATACCTCTCGGCCCCGCCCGAGCGCATTCACGCCCGCACTCTTGTCCATGCAGGTTCTCCAGAACGACAGTCACGTCGCCATGTCTCTCCTGCGGGGAAAGCCCAGACAGAGATGGTTGGTAACAAGCTATCTGGGGCCCATGAGATCCGGATCGCTGACGTGTACACGTACCGTCACGATGGATGAATGGTGAACATTGAAGCACGGGACCACGACAGCCTCCACCTGCGGTACTTGTGCATGGTGATACCGTCTCCCAGCGTGTCATGTGAAGACACACTTCTCTTTGACTGTACATACAGACCAACCTAGGTACTCATTTGCATCTCGAACATCTCGTACCGTAGAGTATTGTTCAACTACACTACGCCACCGGGGTAGGGAACCGAACGATCGATGCGAGATAAAGTCGGTGCTAGACAGAGTATTCAGTGCATAAGATGTGCTTTTATGCATGCCCAGTCCGGGGGTCCCTGGACAATCGCCTTGAATCATATCTGCGAGATCGGACGGCGTGTTGCCTACCTATGGGGAACCACTGATATTCGGCACATATCTAGTGCACAGTATACGGTCCTGACGGTCTGGGAAGTCCATATATGATCGTCGCCGTTGAGCAAAACGCAGTTGCCGAGCTTGTTGCCCATTCAGTCCGACGTCCGGATGGCAACACGGACGGCAACACCACTGGGAGTAGTGAACGGTGAAGATCGTGAGGAGACAGCCGACAACAGGGTCGCACCGCGCGGGTTAGAACCTTAAAAAGCCTTTACCTCCTTCTGGTTTCACTGAGTCGATCTCTGGGGACCCGTGACGCGATTATCACACCAATCGGTCGGAGAGACATCGAGAGACAACGTGGAGGAGCACATCGTGCACGGAGCAGGTGACGCCAGCAGCATCGACGAGTGGCGTTGATAGTACCACTTTCGAATCGAGCACTGCGTGTCTCGGCCCCGGTCGCCGTTCGTGATACATTGGTATGCCCGACGACGACCTCTTGACGTCAAGCTGGTCGGGACTTATAGAGTGATTTGATATAGTGTCGGGGCGCCATCATGTATCAGAGTGATGGAATACCGTGAGAGTGGGTGTTAGAGCTCAATCTCAATGTATGTATGTATGTATGTATGTATAGATGTCTTGAATGCTATATGCCCCATTGTTGCTGTGCTGCCTTGCATCCTGGATGAGTACCGTGCATCCTCCCGCGCGAGACGCGCTCTCATAAGAAAATGAAGAATAATGCTTTGCGCTCAAGGACTTGTCCCTAAGCTATTATCAGGTCTGAGAATAAGACCCTCGACGAAAGAAAGAAGTCATGACAAGGAAAAACAGATAGGTCAACAGCCGCTGATGATCGTCAAAACAAAACAAAATGCTCATGAGTCATAAAACAAACTGCTGGCGATGGCCACGGCCAAGAGCACCAGGACCCTGACGGTGAGGAACACGACAGCCGAGATGTACAAAAGAAACATAGGGACCCTCCGTAGCAGGACGAGTGCCCCGTTGGGCACGTAGTAAGGCGGCCCCGGGAAGGCCGAAGCAGCAGCACCACCACCACCACCACCCCACAACCGTCAATCCCGCTCATCGGACACGGCGGAGCCATTACGCGAGGCCGCACGGCCACCGCCGCCAGCGTCGCCCTCGGCCCTGCTGGCGTGGTGGGCCAAGAAAGGCGGCTTGGCGGACCGGGGGCTGCCGCCGCCGGCGGTGCTGCTGCTGCCCTTCCTCGACTGGGACATGGACCGCGCCCTCTTCTTGTGGTCCTTGAGCCAGGGCCTGCGCCGGCCCTCCTCGTCGAAGGCCGCCGACGCCTGCTCCTTGGCCATGACGAGGCCCTGCGTGATGGACACGAGCTCGCCGTTCTCGACGGCGCACATGCTCGGCCAGAGCACGAGCATGATGTCGGCCGGGTCGACGACGGACCGGATCGACTCGGCGATGGTGGAGGCGTCGTCGCCGGCGCCGGCGCCCGCGCCCGTGTCCTGGAGCCGCGCGCCGCCCCCGATGGTGCTGCTCCCCGCGTCGAGGCCCAGCGTCGAACCGCTGGAGATGCGGTCGCCGCCGTTGGGGCTGACCCTGCCGCCGGAGCCGAAGTTCTCCGGCAGGAGGAGCACCTGCCAGTCGAAGTCGTCGTAGGGCGGGCCGAAGTAGGGCTCGATCTTCATGGAGGCGTGCTGGATCCTCCTCCACTGGCGGCGGGCCAGCTCGCAGCTCTCCTCGAGGGCGGTGCAGAAGGCCTCGTACTGCAGGGCGGACAGGAGGTGCTGCACGAGGTAGCTCACCTCCCTGACGACCGTCTTGACCCGCCTGGCGGCGCTGCGCCTCTCCCTCTCCGGCAGGACGGCCAGGAGCGTCGACCGCGCGTGGAGCTCCTGCGCCGGGTTGACGGCCTCGAGGTCCTTGAGCACCCGGGACAGCTCCGCGTCGTTGTCGACCAGGTAGCTCGGGCGGAAGATGTGCTTGGTCAGCGCGCGGGAGAGCACGGCCAGCACGGCGGCTATGCGCATCTGCTTGGCGGCAGTGGAGTTGGACGGCGGGAGCGGGATGCGCACCGCGTGCTTGAGGTACTCGGAGGACCGGAGGTTGGTCCAGCAGGACGCGTCGCGGAGGACGGAGTCGTCGAGGTCGGCCGAGAAGTGCTTCTCGGCCAGGTCGAGGATCGAGACCCAGATCGTGTCCAGTATCTCGACGCTGTTTGGGTGGACGACAATATTAGTATATATCCTCCGGAGAGACGGCCGGGGATCAGGCGGTGGTTGGGGACAAAGGGGCCAAGCAACGTACCATGAGTCCTCCGGCTCGTCCTTCAACTTGGCCTTGTACCCATCGATCTCGTCTAGCCTTGCTGCCTTGGCCTTCAGCTCCTTCTCGAGTCCGTGGGTGATGTTCTCCAGCTCCCTGATGGTAAGCTGTGCGTGGTCGAAGTTACCCTTGCCTTCGGTCACCTCTCCCTTGAGGTGGTCGATCTCCTCGTTCCGGTCCTGCAGGGTCTGGTGTAGGTATGCAACTTCGTCTGACAGGACGCCAGCTCGGTCCGCCTCCTGCTGAAGGCTGGCCTTGGTAGTCTCGAGATCCTGCTCGACCACCTTCTTCGCCTCCTGTTCCGCGTTCAACGACTCGCTGACCTCGGCCAGTTTGGTGTCAACAGCTGCTTTGGCCTCTGAAAGCTCGACAATCTCGCCTGTCCTCGCTTCTAGCCTTGAGTTGACATCGGCGAGCTGTGATGTAAGTTCTTCTGCTTCTTTCGTCTTATCGTCCAGCTTGGTACTTGTCTCAGTGAGTTGTGTGCCTAAGCCTTCTGCTTCCTGAGATTTCTCTGCCAGCTGTGTGCTGGTGTCGGCGAGGTCGCTCTCGAGTTTGGCTTTGACCTCCGAGAGGTCGTCAAAATCTCGCACTTTGTCGTCGAGAGTCTTTGACACCTCGGCTAGTTGGGTCTCCAACGAGGTCTTCGCCTCTGACAGCTCATCCAACTCTTTCACTTTGTCGGTCAGCTTCGTATTGGCTTCTTCCAGCTCCGTCGTCAGTGCTTGCTGGGCAGTAGCGAGCTCCTCGGCCTCTTTCGTCTTGTCCTCGAGTTTCGCACTGGCTTCGGCCAGCTGGGCCTCGATGGTGGCTTTCGCCTCTGTGGCACTTGCCAGTTCCTGAGTCTTGTCATCGAGAGATATCCTCGCCTCCGTGAGCTGGCTGTCGACCTCCGTTTTGGCCGACTCAAGGGTGGCAAGTTCCTCCACCTTCGTGTTCAGACTTTCCTTAGCCTCAGCAAGCTCAGCATCAAGCTTGGCCTTGGCCTCGTCCGACTCGGCGAGAAGCTTGCTCTTGTCGTCCAGGGCTGCTTCGAGATCCGTGACGGCTTTCTCAAGCTCATCCCTCTTCTCAACCAGCTCAGAATACTTCTGGGTCTCTTCGCTCAGCTTCCGCCGACCTTCCTCGACTTCAGCATCAAGATTGGCTTTCTCATTCTCAAGTTCCTGTATCTGGGAGTCCTTCTGTTCTATCGACTGTTGTAGCTCTGTCTTCTCGTTGAGGAGCTGGGCCTCCGCGGCCTCCAACTCGTTTCGAAATGTCCGGTATGCCTCGAATGTGTCGCGGGACGATGACGATAGCCGTGCGTTCTCTACCTTGAGATCCTGGACCTCTCTGAAGACACCGGCGATGACTTTGTAATTGTCGTCCGAGACCAGGTTCTGGATCGCACCGACTAGGGCGTCGACAGCCCGGTTTGGGTCACGCTCCGCGGGCAGCATGGCTGACCGAGAGGAACACCGGGGAGAGTGCGGTGGGGTCTGTTGGGTGTCATGATGTAGGAGAGACATGGCGGCACGCTGTGAGACGCGAAGAAATGGCCGTTGAAATTCCCACAACTTTCAACGGGTGAAGTTGACGAGTGTGGGGTGGCTCCGGTGGTGATATCAGGAGACTCAATGTGAGTTCCGAGCATGGAGACTCTTGCAGTTCACAGCGAGGATGGATAGTTCTTGATGTGTGGTCGAGGTGGATATATCGTGGGGTTTTGAGTGGATTTTATGTGGTATGTATGTCTTGCAGGAGGAGATAGAGTTGAAATCCGGGGAGGTGGAGCACTTGATGGGCACCCAAACGGCACACAGAAGGTGAAGACATCACACCCAGAAGGGGTGGCCATTACCGTGTGGGTGAGTTGGACATCACTACGACGCACCTTGTTGACAACAACAGCCATCTGGGCATGCGAGCGGCAGGAAAATCGCCAATGAACGTCCGCCCTACACCAGAGATTAGTATTGGGATGTACTCTAGGGTAACGTGTTCAATAGATATTCCATGACTGTGAGCCGCTTCAACTTGCAGGTCGCCATCTGCGGCCATGGTTGGATTGGCACACGGCATCGATATCTCCTGCCTCCGCGCCCAAACTTTGCCTCTTGGGGCCATCTCTGCAGCGAGTCTGCAGCCTCAACCGATAGGGTGCGAGCGATGGGATCCACATCATCATGTTCTGGAAGGTCTGATCACTATGTCTGTGACCTCCTCGGTTTGGGGTGGCTTTTGACGTGGCTGTCTGATACATACCATAGTACATACCACGATCCTGAGAGGTCCGCCCCAAAGGACGTCGTTCGTAGGGCTCGCTTGGGAGAGACTGGTCGCGGTTGAAGCCGAATGGTCTGCAGTATCGGACCAAACATACCGCGTGAAGCCCCTGCTGATGCATTGTGATTTGCCCAATGCTCCTTAATCGAGGCGGCCGTTCGCCCAACCCGTAGTATAAGCCAGTGGGGCGCGAGCACGTAGGAATTGGGCTCCGATGTCAGCACTGCAACCTACCACCTCGAACGGGAATACATATCATCTTCGCTCAGCTCGACTCGGAGAAAATAGCAGACACCAGCGACAATACCAATTGGTCCAGTCCCTATGCACCGACTGGATTAGGGTGAGTGCCAGGTAAGGCGTGCTAAGCACATTAGGCCCCAGGGCATATCATTACGCTCTGGCTGTATATGTTACACCTACTCGATGTCCGACCTGGGGTGCGTAGACGCCGATATGTTTAGGCTATAAGCAACACGAAGCCCCCGGAGGTCATCTCCGCGTTGCTCTTGGATGGTTCTTGCCCTCCGCGGAGTCCGCGCCTATCTTGACATGGCCGGCGCATCTTCGAAGGCCATGTTATGGATCCACTGCTATGGGTTGAGCATGGGCGGATTTAACAAGTTTTACGATGTATGGCAGAAGAACGTATCCAGTGAATCATAATCCTTGGCCTCGTTCAGGTAAGAGAGGATGGATCTCTGAAGGGGATTGCTCAAATTCACATGTATTTGGGGAAGGTGACGGACATGGAGGAGGGGGGGGGGTGCCCGGGCGGATAGAGGGAACGGGTACCCTTCCCCAACATCGTTTGCACTTCCCCACCATGCAGCCGATACGACACCGAAATCTCCAAAACGATGGCAGTCTTCTAACATGTACATACCATAGGGTACATGGCTACCAGTAACAATATTTCGTGTGCGGACACAGTTGATCACGCGTTTTCCAGATGCGGAAAGGAAAGAAATATGAGGTTGATCCAAGGTTGCTGCTGCGTTGTAGTCTCTGGGCACCTGGGTGGAGCATCAATGCCCAGGTGATATCAATCTCAGCATCGAGTACGCGATATGCGTATGGCTTCCCGATTGATCTTTACTCCTTGTAGACATCCATCCATTTGACCTCAGATTCAGGAAAAGAGATCGGTGATATTCAAAGGGACCACAGCGGACACGATCTGCCACCTCGCTCAGTCCCAGATGAGTGTCCATGAAGAACGTGCTGGCCTCTGGTGCCCAAATTGACATGACTCAAAGCTACTTAAGCACTCAAAATCTATTACCGGAATCATCCGATATGGTGTAATGGTTAACATTCCGCGTTTTCATATCTAAATGTCCGCGGCACTCGGGGTTCGATTCCCCGTATCGGAGTTGTTCTTTTTCTCAATTCATCATTAAGGTTGATTTCACGATGTTTTTTTTTTTTTTGGGATCTCGGGTTTGTAAGCTTCCTCGACGGGGGCTTTGTATATATTTCAAATTGATCTTATTAGAAGTTAAGGATTATTGGTACTCTGAGACCTACTTTTGAGCTTCTTCTGCTTTATTGAAATTCTGCAATGCCAATGACCGCATCTGTCGTGGGAAGATGGCTATTATTCACGTACGCATGGATCTTCGTTCTCTGGTTGCCAGGTCAGGCGCGGATGTTTGAGTACGGGGTCGGGTGAGACTAAGAAGGCCGGTCAAGGCGGGATGTGAACGAGAAACCACTTCTCCAACCACTCTCAAAGCTCACGCCATTCGAAAAAAAGGAAACAACTTAACTGCTGTCCCGGACCCTCGACCTACCCCACCAAAAATTGAATAACATGGTGCTGAAGGTATACGGAGTCGCTCCCTCCATAGACATGCAGGAATTAGACATCCTCGTCCTCGGCGGCGGCTGGACAGCCACCTTCCTCATCCCCCACCTCCGCGAGCAGAACCTCTCCTTCGCGGCCACCACAACAGACGGGCGCCAGGTCGCCGACTCACCAACACTGAAGTGGCGCTTTGACCCCGGTGCGCCGGCAAAAGACCAGATAGACGCCTTCTCTACTCTCCCCCGCGCCCGCCACGTCCTCATCAGCTTCCCGCTCAAGGGCAGAGGGCAGAGCGAGCTTGTGGTCAGGACGTACAGCGCGACGCACGGAGACAAGGAGGGCGCCGTCTCTTCGCGCTTCATCCAGCTGGGCAGCACCGGGATCTGGCAGTCGGACCCGAGCCAGCAGCCGTGGCTGGACCGGCACAGCCCTTACACGGAGGACGACGCCCGCGCGGTGGCGGAGGACGAGCTGCTGGGACTGGGTGGCTGCGTCCTTGACCTGGCGGGCCTGTGGGGCGGCGCGAGGGATCCCAGGAACTGGATCAACCGGGTGGCGACGACGAAGGAGGCTGTCAGGGGGAAGGGGAGCCTGCACATGATCCATGGTGTGGACGTTGCGAGGGTTATCGTCGCGGTGGTGAAGGGGGAGTGGGAGAAGGTGGGGCATGGCCAGCGGTGGATGGTGACCGATGGCTTTGTCTATGACTGGTGGAGCTTGTTCGCCGGGTGGGCGGACATCGGCCAGAAGGGAGATGGTGTGGGAGGGATTACGGGTGCAGAGCCCATCAGTCAGGCGAAATGGGTATATGAAATCATGGGTGAAGAGGGTGTGAGGGCCTTGCCAAGGTCGATGGAGGCGCTGAGAAGGTGCTACGATTCGAGGGAGTTGTGGCAGACGCTGGGTATACAGCCTCTGAAAGGTGGATTGGGACTGTGAGGCTTCTTTGCAACTTTCTTCGCTCCCTGCTCCTTGGATCATTGTAAAAGAAGCAAACGACATAGCTTGTCGCCCGGACCAAGGCTATTATTACCTAAGGTGCCAGAATATTGATTGCTCGTACGCGACCATCCTGGCGAATCTCTTGTTCAGACGGCGAAGTGGACCCTGCATCAAGAACGAGTATGCAATTCTTATAAAGTTTATATCCCACCATAGGCAGACATTGGTCTTGGAACGAATCTGCGTTCAGGCTTACCTCTTGGGCCTATCGTAAAACGGAAGCCCCATTAGTCGCAAATGGGCCATGGCAGTGTTTGCAAAGTGAGGACGTGTGTGCGCTGACAGCAGAGGCTGCAAGATGCTGGTACCCCGACGATTGGGAGCTGGACTTGATTATGTGATATGACTTGCTCAGAGATGTCGGCTGGAATGTGTGATCAGTACGTACAGCATGACTGGGAAAGGGCAGGACAGTCACAGTCGGGTTATCGCGAGGGTCTCAAGATGAGAGAAGGGGGGGGAGGGGGGTAGGGGTAAACCAGACGCCGAAGACTTCAGATGGTGATTCATATATGGCCGATAGGCAAAAGAATGCCAACAGGGATCATCACAGCAAGCGTACATCAACGATGATGACTCGAGTGTATGGTACCGACCTCCTGCCCGGTCGGGTGCGTGGATTACAACGTGGCAATATTTGTTGATTTTTCATTTGATGGCCATCTGTTTTGCTTTTTCTTTATCTACAAGAGACTTCGGACAAGTAAAACCAGTAATCATTGTAAAACGACCGTTGATGCATTGCGCGGGTCCTTCCACACTGACCCTATCGCTCCTCAGTACTCCAGCCTGGTATCAGGAGGCTGGCGCCAACACCGCATTAGGGGGTCGACAAGCATCGTCTGCTCGTGCCCAGCTGCTGGCAGTACCGACCTTTAAGCGTCTTTCTCATATCCCTCTCATCATGGAAACACTCGGTGACAGACTCCAACTCCAATCCTCCGTAACGCCATAGAAATCAATGTTTGCAGTCTGTGTGCAAAAACTCAATCAAGGTTCCAATCCGGCCAGCCTAGTCGTTTAGGCAGCCATGGGAGCCGGGGCAGCGGCGGTGTTCGGCTCAGGGATCTTCATCCCTGTGCCCGCCAGGTTTGTCTTCTTGGCGGTGGGGTTCTTGGTGTAGTAATCCGAGATGGCGGCCTTGATACCATCCTCCGCCAACATGGAGCAGTGCAGTTTGACGGGTGGCAGGCACAGCTCCTTTGCGATGTCGGTGTTCTTGATCTGTGAGGCCTTATCCAGGGTCATGCCGCGGACAAGCTCGGTGAGGTATGACGACGAAGCAATGGCGGAACCACAGCCGAATGTCTTGAACTTGACCTCGGAGATGGTATTAGAGTCGGCATCGACACGGATCTGAATCTTCATGACATCGCCGCAAGCCGGTGCTCCGACGAGGCCGGTGCCCACGTCTGTGTCATTCTTGCTCATAGATCCGACGTTCCGTGGTTTGGAGTAACTGTGATGCACTGTTAGCAACTGCGCGCTGATAGCGGGAGGCGAGATATTGGAGTTGAACATACTGGTCGAGGACCTTCTCGTGGTATGATCGAGTAGCGTTAACGGAAACAGCTGGTGCGAGTTGTCTGGGAATGCTGGCAATGGCTGGCCGAATAGGCGTAGCCAGTGCTCGCCGGGAGGCGACTCTGAGTCCTCTGGAGAACATATCGATGTGTGTGATTGAACTTGGGAGAGTTTCTTGTCGGCGTCGAATACAATCGACTGTTGACAGATCCTTGATGAAGTCGCAGTTGTTTGTGTGATGATTGTGAGTATCGTAGGGGTAATTTGTGTGGGAGGTTTGGCTTGACTTTAGGGAAGCGCAGAAGTTGGTAAGAGAGGAGAGAGGTGTGGTTTCGAGACACTGCCGTGAAGCCGAATATTTGACGTGCAGGCTTCGCCGCTGGCGAAGAAATGATGTCGGAGTATCGGCTAAGCAGCCAATCGGGGATGCTAACTCCGAATTACATAATAGCTGATGTCACGGCGACCTCGGAGATTCCGTGGAGACAAGGCTTTCGATCTTATCAATCACATCAATCACATTAGCTGCGTTGGAAATTCCAAGTATCCTCGTCCATCCCACGGTTGATAGAACACCTCTAGTGACTCCGCTACCCCGTCCAACCGTTCTATGTTGATCTCGCCAAGATGTGCAGATCACAGCATGCCCCGGCCGTCTGCCTGACTGCCATTGCCTTACCCATCTGCCTGTCTACGTTTCCGCGATACTGTGCGTAGATACACGGCCCCTGCAACCGAGACTGTACAAGTAAACTCGAATATGCTCCTAGTGTGAACTTACTAATCTCAAAGGGCTAGTACGTAGGTACTCCGCTAAACTCAGGGACAGCCTTGCAAGCTTTTTCGGCGTTGTGGAAGTTGCACCCCGCAGTGCTGTGTCTTGGTACACTGGTACATTGGTACATAGGTACTTCGCCAGGAGCCGAAAAGGCAGCACTTCCGGCAGGCATCTTAGAGTGTGGCACGTGTGGATCACTGAACGCGGGGTGTCGCGTTTGCCCCTCGGTGCCTGGAATTCAAGCTGTGAGTGGCAGGCGCTCCAGTTGTAGCTGCAGTCCAGAACGTAATTAAGCTTGCCTGCCTCCAAATAACAAAACACTTACAAAACGCACACACTCTTCCCAACGTTAATCGTGCCCTCCACTTTGCATTGGATACAAGGCCAGTCACTCATTTGGATCGTCAAGTTATAATGGCGTGCCCACACGTCGAGTCCCTGCGTAAGGAACATCTAATACTCTGGTGAGGGAGCGATGTGTGTTTGTTTATTGACTGGTGGACTGCCTGCTCAGGTCTCTCGCCGCCAACACCAGCCCAGTCCGTCTACAGAGAGGACTGCACTCAGTGCTTCGACTCTATTGTGAGGATCAATCATCATTTATATCGATATAACCTGTCAAAACCGTATTCTGACTACTTTCATACTAGGACGACCCCGATGGCCTCAACGTCTGCCTACAGTGCTTTAACGGCGGTTGCACCGGGGACCGTCAACACTCCGCCCTTCACAGCGTCCTGCGCTCTCATCCCCTCGTCCTGAATATCAAGCGGACACGAAGGGCAGTTATTAGAGATGAGCCGCCCCAGAAGATTACGAAGCTCGCTATAGCCGCCGAGAGGGAGGAGGACAAGTACGATAACACCCTGGCCGTCAAATGCCTTGAATGCGATACCGTCCTAGATAAGGCTGATTCTAAGCTCGCCCCGGTCATCGATGGCATATTGACGTCCAATACATTCTCGCGAAGGGAGGAGATAAAGGCTTGGGAGCAGGAGTTGACCAGCTGCGAGCATGTCCTAACGCTGCAGCAGGATGAGCCAAGAAAGATTGCTAGCCAGGATCTGGGTGGTTGCGCAAGATGCGACTTGCAGGAGAATTTATGGCTTTGCCTGCAGTGCGGTGCCCTCGGTTGCGGACGGGCTCAATTTGGTGGCGTCGGCGGGAACTCCCACGCACTGGCGCATGCTAAAGAGACCGGGCACGGCGTCGCTGTGAAGCTGGGCTCTATCAGCGCAGAGGGTACCGCTGATGTTTATTGTTATACCTGTGATGATGAGCGCGTGGATGAGAACCTGGCAACACATCTGGCCAACTGGGGCATCAACATCGCAGAAAGGCAGAAGACTGAGAAGAGCTTGACCGAGATGCAGATCGAGCAGAACATGAAATGGGACTTCACCACGTCGCAAGACGGTCAAGAGTTGAAGCCTCTGTTCGGCCCTGGGTTGACGGGTTTGAAGAACCTTGGCAACAGCTGTTACCTTGCCAGCGTCCTGCAGTGCCTGTTCGACCTACCGGCCTTCCAGAAGCGTTACTTCGAAACAGACGACGACCTACCCATTGTTGAAGATCCCGCCGAAGACATCGAGACGCAGCTGCGAAAATTGGCCGATGGCCTCCTATCCGGACGATACTCAAAACCAGATTCCGATGCCATCGCCGTGACTGGCCATGAAGATGCTGGCGCGCATCAAAGAGGTCTCGCACCCGCCATGTTCAAGCATCTGATCGGCCGCGGCCACAACGAGTTTTCGACCATGCGACAACAAGACGCCTTCGAGCTCTTCCAACATCTAGTCAAACTCATCACCCGGTCCAAGCATCCATCTCCTGCCGCCGATCCCACCTTGCCATTTAGATTCGTGTTGGAACAGCGTCTACAATGCCGCGGTTGCAAGAGGGTCCGGTACTCCACCACCGAGCAGGACAACATCATGGTCATCCTCCCTATGGAGAGAGAAGCCCAGACGGATGAAGCCGAGGGTCCTGCGCCATGGAAGCCTGTGACTTTCAAGCAGTGCCTGGACGATTTCACTGCAGAGGAGATAGTTGAGCTAACTTGCTCGGCTTGCGGCTCTAAAGACGGATACTCAAAGCGAACTCTTTTCAAGACTTTCCCTGACGTTCTCGCTGTCAATGCACGGAGAATGGCCATTATCAATTGGGTTGAGATCAAGGTGGACGTGCCCATTATCGTCCCTGACGATATATTCCCCCTGGATGCATACCTGTCCTCAGGACAACAGCCAAATGAGGAGTCTCTTCCCGAAGAGGAGGTCCCTGCAGCACCCGCATTCGTGCCCAATGAGACCGCTCTGGCTCAACTTGAGGCGATGGGATTCCCACGTGTCCGTTGCGAGAAAGCCTTGCATGCTACAGGAAACAGCGATGCTAATGTCGCAATGGAATGGCTCTTTGGACACCTTGAGGACCCCGACATCGACACGCCTCTGCAGCTGAGCGACGAAGGTGCAAGTACAGGCGGCGGGGCAGGTGCGGGCGCCAATACAGAGCAGATTGAGATGTTGGGTGCCATGGGTTTTGAACCCGCCAAGGCGAAGAAAGCTCTCAAGGAGACAGGTGGAGATATGGAGCGGGCGGTGGAGTGGCTGTTCAGTCATCCTGATGATACTGGGGTGCTCGACGATGCGGATGATGCTGGCGCGGGTGGCACAGGGACAACGGGGACTGCGGGTAGCTCTATACTGCCCGCCAACTTCCATTTGCAGAGTATTGTGTGCCATAAGGGTACGAGTATCCATGCTGGGCATTACGTTGCTTTCGTCCGCAAGGAACTCGGCAAGCCCTCGTGGGTTCTCTTCAACGACGAGAAGGTCGTTGAGGCGGTGGATATCGAGGAGATGCGCAAGTTTGCGTATGTGTACTTCTTTAAGAGGGTTCAGGAATAACTTCACAGCCGACTACCCCCACTACGGTCTGTCCTAGTGAGAGTTATCTCACTTTAGTGAAAATGGACCCACGCCGCGAAAGGAGGAAATACAAGGGCCTTTATATGCTACGAGTGGCAAGCTTCATGTCTCAGGCCGAGGAAGCATTGTTAGAAATAGATGGCTGACCCAAAATGGGAGGCTAGAGTGGTTGTTGAGAACTGGCAGAGCATCGACAGTGCGCTGCTTATGATGGGATGAGCCAAAACAAAAACAAGAATTTGGTATTGCAAAACGATACATCCGTCGACCCATAACACCGTGCCTGTGAAACGCCCTATCGCCGTATGCGCGACTGTCGCCTTCCCTAATTACAGTGTGAAAGTCATTGTCGAAATCCGGGTGATTGTGCCGTGGTCCCTTTCCTACATAGGAGATTGCGTCGTGAATTCATCGTGAGACGAAGCCCCCCTGACCTCCGTGTACGCCCTTCCGGTGCGTATATCACAGCACATGATCCCTTCCCGCGCCCGATCCACCTCTACCAGTCCTTTGTCTTGTAACTGACCAACGTCTCGATCCGATGGCTGCTCGTGCTGAACCCCCTCAGCTGCACCTTCTCCCCGTTCTCAATCTCCTTGGCGTCGCTGTCGCCCCACTCCACGGGGACCTCGCTGTCGGCATCCGCGTACACCAGCACGTTGAAAGTGCACTCCCCGGCGTCGAGCTGTGGCAGGAACGTCACGGACGCGGTGATCTGCCTGAAGATGGCGGCAATCTCCTGCTGTATCTCCTGCTCCGTCTTCTCCGGCGCGACCTGCTGTTGTTGTTGCTGCTGTATTTGCGCCCCTGCTGAGTTGCTGTTCTCGTCTCCCGCCGCCGCCGGCCTGCCCGCCTCCTTGGAAGCTTTTGATTTCGACGTCTTTGAGGATTTCGGGCTCGCCGTGATCTGCACGTCAAACTGCCACCGCTCCAGGTGCTCCCCCGTGTCCTTGCTCGTAATCACGATGACGAGCTTGCTGATCTTGCCGCCGACCATCCACCGGTCGAGCTGCGACATGATCTTCTTGATGTACGCCTTGACCTGGTCGTCGGACGAGACGAGCATGTTCAGGCCATACTTCTTGACGACGGTGAAGTCCTCGGCCGGGTAGACGCCACGCTGGTAGAGGATCGTGTGGATCGAGTATTGGAACTGTTCGAGGTGGCATCGTTGTGTTAGCTATCGGCTTTCGCAAGGTAGGTGAATGTAGCCAGCGCAGTCGTGTGTAGGGTTGAGAGACAAGGGTTTTGGAGGGCGGTAGTGGGAGGACGTACGAACTCGGCGACAAGCCGCGCGCTGCCCTTCAGGGACAGCTTGTGCACCTTGGAGGTGTCTTTGTCTTTCTTGCTGGGCTTCTCTGATGTTGCCATGGTGTTTCTTGGGCCGTTTCGGGTGGCGCAAGAGGGCTACGTTTTGTGTATAGTGTGTCGCGTGTCGAGGGCCCGTTCGGAGAGTTTGGTGACTGGACGAATCTGGCGCGGTGGGCAGTGAGGTTGAGAGTCGAAGTTGGGTGATGGCCCATCTAAGCTGAAGCAGCAAGCGTCGCTTGTTTACAAACTAGGTACTAAGTAGCTTTGGTTGCCGTGCCAAAACTGCAGGGACGGTGGGCGTGGGCGCTGAGAATAAGTGGGTTTTAGCTTGATTAATGCATGTAACCAGTACATACATATATACCTTGGACTTGCATCACGGATGCAGCAAACCGGGGTGCAAGTAATGCGCTTATATAGTAATTGGGTATACACTAAACATTACCCCTACTTGGCAATAGGCAGCCAAGCCTCTAACATAAGAACATGTTGACGTTAATTGTGTGATGACTGTTGATTTTTCTATTCTGAACATTTCATGCACGGACAGTCTCTCGTAGAGCTCTTGGCTGTTGAAGTGAAGCCAGTGGGGCTCAGGATCTTGCTCGGATACGACAAGCAAACAGTTGGGAACAAGAATATGGATATCAATGATGATAGAGAGTGGGCAGGATGTGACTGGGCTAGCTTCTAACCCTGAAATTGGCCTCTGATATATACCAGTCATTATACACAGGGACAGTCTTTGTCATCTTAGAGGGGCCTATCTTGTCTTCACCTTACTTACCATCAGTATCTTCAGCCGTTTCACTTATCATATTGTTGCATTCAATATGTGCCTTAAAACCTATTGCCCCCACGATTATTGATAGACGTCACCGGCCTTGAACGTATGCTTGTAACAACAGCCGAACCCAATCCAGGGACGAAAAAGGCGATGGAGCCGAGTCTACCGATACATATGTATGCGCGCAAGATTCTAGCATCTTCTTCAACCTTGGAAGAGCTCATCTCCGATGTTGGCCACGCATACTGGTTAGTCTATCGCAAGAATCCGACGCTATTTGCTGGTCTGCAGGCCACAGGCATATCTCTGCATTTGCGGTCCATCCGCAGTGGAGTGGCGAGCAGGGAGCCCCTGACAGATGGCCGCCATCAGATTGCCCAAAGAGGCAGGCCAGATCCCAATCACGCCTCCTGACTGGCGGATATGATATTGATCTCTCGGGGAAGCGAGAAAGCTTGGCCGAGCTTAATTGTTCTCGAATTCCTATGGGCTGTTCGCTGCATCGTGGGCGATATGAGCTCGGCCATGTTGCCGGTCACTGATGGCGCGACATACTGGGAATGGCTGCGGTAATGGCGGTAAAGTCTTATACTGGCCACCTTAAGAAGGTGAGGCGCCACCCAACTCAGTCAAGAGCGCTCTCCCCTCCCCAAGTGTCTCTTTCGTGTCCCGGACCTTCACTTGTACGTGTCTAAACTACATTATGGCTCGTCTCACAGCAGCTCTCGCCGCCCTGGCATTGGCATATCCAACCCTCGCAGCGAGAGAGTTCAGCTTCCGTGGAAATACACCCATTGCTTCGCAGGCAAGCAGTGGCCATGCCTTGAGCTCAAACGTCCTGGCACTGAAGAAGAGCGGCAGGGCAGCGAGGTCATCAGCCTACCTCACCTCCCTGCGGGCTGGTGGTTCTTCGGCCTCAAAGCCGTATTCCTATGCAGCCGAACCTGTCGACAACCTCTTTTCTGAGGAGTACATTGCCGAGATCGAATTCGACGGCGTGTCTTTCCAGGTCATTGTCGACAGTGGTTCGAGTGATACCTGGCTGGTGCAAGAAGGGTTCACTTGTGTGGACTATTATGGCGACCTTCAGACGGTACAAACATGGTGTCCGTCTGTTTATTGCTTGAGATTACTAACAGAACGTCTTCTAGGAAGCTGACTGTTATTTTGGACCAACTTTCAACGGCACCTTTGATGAAGGATCTATCTCAGACGAGAATTTCAACATCGAGTACGGTGACGGCGAGTTCCTGACTGGCGCACTGGGTTATGAGAATGTTACTCTTGCTGGAATCACCGTCAAGCAAGAGGTGGCTCTTGTCAACTACTCGTACTGGTCTGGCGACGAAGTGACCAGTGGTCTCGTGGGACTTGCCTATCCTCTTCTGACCAGTGCCTACGCCGGCACAAACGCGTCGGAGGACTCTACACAAGTAGAGTACGATCCTATCATTACCACCTTGATCAAGGACAAATTGATCGAGCCGGTGTTCAGTCTGGCACTGGAACGGAACTCAGACAGTGGATATCTGGCCCTGGGCGGTCTACCTCCTGTCAACCACACAGGACAATTCGCTAGCACGCCTATCTTGATGGTGAGCCTTCCTTACTAATACTTGACATGCTTGACAGTTCAAATTTCTGACAAGTTGAGTAGATTGAGATATACGATGAACCTGAAATGGCCACGCAGTACAGCTTCTACACTATCATCGCCGATGCTTATGTTTACGAAGGTTCGGAAAACACCAAAGCTGATACCGGCGATTGGGGGAAGCTGTTCCCCGACGCGGTTGTCAACACCACACAGTTTCCAATCATCGTGGACAGTGGAACTACTCTGCTCTATCTGCCAACAGCGCTGTATGAAGATATTGCCGCCCTGTATGACCCACAGGCGGTCTACATCGACGACGAGGGCGCCTCTTTTGCGCCTTGCAATGCCACTGTGCCAGAAGTCGGCGTGCAGATTGGTGGTACTGTTTTCTGGATCAGCGAGGCTGACCTGCTGATGCAGGATGTTGTCGATCCGGACACCGGCTATTGCCTTATTGGGCCGCAGGATGGCACCACAGGACCTTACATCTTGGGGGACACGTTCCTGAACAACGTCGTCTCCGTGTTTGATGTTGGTGCTTCGGAGATTCGATTCGCGGCCAACAATTATTGAAAGGCATTCAAGTCAAGAAAAGATACTGATTGTCAGCTCTGGCGCGTTGATAAGCAAGCCGATTCCGGTCATTGGGGGGGCCCCGAAGTGTGCATCTACCCTAGGGTACCTACATATCTAAACATTGAATAGTCTTTGTCTGGAATGCCTTCGAACCAGGCGGTGGATTCCAATATCAAGGTTCCCTCGTCTCTATGAAAGTACCAAAATAATTGAAAACTTAAACATTATATCGCCATTTCTTGTTTGCAGCAGTTGTCGTATGGCCTCCATCAGAAACAGGGGAAGTATATCGCATCTATAATTTGGCACATGCAAAGCAGTCAGTTTGTGACAAGGAAATGCCTCCCCAGCAATCCCAGGTAGGGCTAGCAATAGTCTCTCAAACAACGCGCAATTGCGAAGTGTTTCCCAGCCTCAGATTCGTAGTGAACAGCACTTCGACTACTCTCGTAGGGGTGCTCTCCAGGATCACATGGGGCGTGGCGAAGACCAATCGTACAAAATCAAAATCCGGAGCATGTCCTCGATTCCTCATGAAGTCAAAGGCTCTCTGTTCAGGGTGTTCATATAGGCTGGTACAAAGCTTGATTCTCAGGGTCCCTGACAATAGCGCGCATGTTACTCAGATGTATCGCCTCATACAGCACCGATTGCTGCTGGGCACATGGGAAGAAACGGGAGGCTCCCATCAAGGAACTTGCCGCCCCGGCGCCGAAACTGCACATGTGCATGATCGGGGCATCCTACCCATGTCGGGTCACAGCCCCGGAGGAATTCAGCCCCTTGCCCTTGGCCCCGCACCGAGAAGCACTTCAAGGTGCTCTGAAAAATGATCTATTTTGGTCAGCTCGTGGTAGGACCACTGATGAATGAAGATGAATTTTCTGGTCTGCCATGTAGTAGTGGATCCCGAGATTTATGCAAGAGCCAGCTGCATCGGAGGTCTGGTGAAGCCAATTCGCTGCGAGAAGCCATCAGGGAGTGGTAGCATCAATAATAACAAGCCGACTACCCTAGGGTAAGGACGCCCTGATGGAAAGGCGACCCTGCAATCTTTGTGGAAGGTAACAGACAGATCGAAACGATTAGTATGCATACAAAATTTCTTAATCATGAGCCGCAACTAGGTAAGAGTGGTACCCGCATACCTATGTAACGTTTGTGTCAAGTTGAAGAAGACCAGAGAGTTGAAGGAGCAGATGATCCTTTCAATAGTGTGGTCTAACACGTACCTATTTATAAACTATCTGTTTTTAAATGTTTGACTTATGACAGCTGAGTACTGCAACAGCCCTTGCCACTACACCCTCTACAACATAATGTGGCTTGGTTAGGCGATATATGATCGACTGAGTAGGCTAAGCTGCCACATGCATGTGAGGGCCGGGGACAGACTATGACCAGGTGTGAGAGCTGAAGGTCATCAAGGTAATACAATCTTCCGATGATCTCCATATACTGACTGAATTATAAACCCCATTGCACCCACCCAAGTATCATACCCATTCGAACCTTGTGCTTCCATACTAATCACTAAGTAACTGTCTACAGGTCTTAGTGATTACTGTCCATCCTGTTACTGACTTCAACTTATCTATCATGAAACCACTCATCAAAGAGAACCCTCTTCAGTATTTCCGAGGGCTTGGCAGCAGAGCCCGAGGATTTGGGAGCTCAAAGCACCAATGGTTCAGGGATCGAAGCCATTGGACTATGCAGAAGGTGGTGCAGATCTATACGAAGATAACCTCCACAAAACCCCAGGCAATCCTCAGGGCCGGTGTACCTGGAGTCCTGAAACGATGCTCTATCCATGTCCTTCCGCTCTGTGCAACCAGTGTACTCGCAGGTATCAATATTAGCGGAGTCTTTGTTGGGTCTACGTACGTTGGATTGATCAATCCGACGGTACAATCCATCGACAGGCTGTTGCTACAAGTGACAGCGAAGTTATATGTATGAACTGATCAACAAGTGCTCGCTGATGTAATACTGGTACTGATATTGGCATGCAGGAAATTCTCATAACTGCATCATTGGCTACGATCCTCTGGGATGTTTTGAGGCACGAGCTACTCTTTGGGAGCGATGGCCTGCCATTGGGTCTCATTTCTGCCAAGATTCGCTTCCAGGAAATTAATTTCTGGGTCTCTCCAGACTTTTGGTTCGGACAGGCTGGACTCACCAGCTGGAGGAAGCGAGTAAAGCTTGTGTTGTTGATTCTAGCATGCACACTGATCAGCCTCTTCGCTGGACCTTCGTCAGCTCTGCTGATGATGCCCCAAGACTTTATAAATTGGCCTGGCGGAGGCGCAACATTCCGTGTGCTTGGAGATAACGATACACTATGGCCCATTGAGCTATCAGAAGTACCTGACTTCTGCAAGGCGAATGTCAACAATACTCTGGTCCAACATTCTCCCACCAATGCTACCTGCTTGCAAGATACCTACACATCGCTTGCTGAGAGTTTGCAGGGCTGGCGGATGGGCCATCTCTATTTCAAAGTGGACGTCAATGACGGCCTCATCCACAGAGAGATCAACGTTATAGGACCAGGACTTGCAAGCAATATCGAAACTTGGGCCATTACAGTCCATCTGGCCGTGTGTGTTTTCTCGGAGATGCTGATACACTTATGGCGTATACACGCGATCTATAAGGCACCGAAAGCACAAGGTGTGGGTTTATACTCCAAGTACAAGGATCGAACATATCTGGGAACGATTGCCACAATGCAAAGCCGTGTCCCTATAGTACGCGCAACGTGCTACGTCAACAGCTCCATGTCCTCATATTCGCAAATCGCTGAACCTGGAGTGAGTTCCTGATTTACGTTCTCATAACATTCCAGTACTATTCTACGGAGTAAAGTTGGTTAACATCGTCTAGCTTCGCTACTATGTTCAGCCCAAATATGGTCAAATCTTCTCAGACGGGCGCCCAAATATCATAGTGGCTCCTTCCCCCTATCTCCCTTTCGATTCTTACTATAATTCGTCTCGAATTGCTACGAAATGGTTTGCCGCTCCCCAAGATGGAGAGCTTGGCGTAACTGTGGATGATGAAGGAAATGTCTCGGGCTACTCGAGTGCCTACATGAACGTTCAGGTGCCGTACTCAGACTCATCAACATCCGGCGTACTTACAACATGTGCTGTCGACGCACGATGGGCTGTTGCCAGCATCTTTGGCTCGACTATAGGTTGGTGGGAGGGAGCGGAATCTTACAACGCTTCGATCTTCCCTGGCAATGGGTATGAATATCCTGGGTCTGGTTACGAATTTCCTGCATTCTCAGCTGTTGATTGGAATATCGTTCGGCTTGGTATAGACTGGCTGAACGCACTTACTCCACCAGAAGACCATGAGGATCTAGGGTTCACCAGTCTATCCTTGCTCTTGGAGACCTTGGGTTTCAACGATAGCAGCGGAGAAGTATTAACATGGTCTGACCTGGGGCGTGTCATGGAAGCTTCGCTCGCAGCGATAGTAGCAGACGGAATGTCTCGCACAGGATACCTTGATAACGGCAGGGGTCTAAGCACGTTCGATGATATCTGGAGCTGGGCAAATATTTCCACAGATCCTGCCGATCTCGATGCAATTCTTGCTGGGAGCTTGACGTTACCGGCTCCCTCGCCGATAAATTCCCGCGGGGCGAGCACTACCAACACAACAGAACTCGGATGGAGATTGAGTATCAGTGGTCTTGGATACTTGGCCGATAGTTTAGCATACTACTTGGCTCTGGTTGTGCTATTTTCACACGCAGCACTAGCCTTTACGCACACCGTCTGGTCCCTATGGCTCAACCAGACATCGAGTTCCTGGGATTCCTTCCGTGACGTTTGGGCTCTAGCAATGGACTCTACACCTTGCACCGCCTTGGCAAAAACATCTAGTGGCATCACTTCTCCGGGTGTTCTGAAGAAGGCCTTCCAAGTCAGAACAACAAGGTCTTTGCAGACTACACAAACCGCGTCGGTTGAAAACGAGCTGCAATTGCTAGTGAAGGACGATAATGTTGGGTCAATACCGACGGAGGTTCATGTTGACGAGATATACGACAACTGAACTGTCTGGTTGGATGACGGGCCGGCCAGGGGGGGGGGGAAGGGTGAATGAGCGTCTGGCGATAATACGGAAAGCCATATTTCTCAAGGGCGAAGTTGTTAAATTACAGGCGAAGCACGGAAGTCGAAATCATCTACATGTCTACAGGTTTAGGAATTGAAATTGCGTTAATATACTACAGCAAGTTTACACGCTAATCTTCTTATGCAACACAACACCCCTCCCTTGTTGTTACTCTTCCTTGTTATACCGATTACTTCTGGATGCTGGGAGTTATATTCCTCGGTTGATAAGGAAATATATTATAGCTGCGAAAGCTCTTGCATTCGTTTGGTGGTAGCAGTTGATGCCAAGGTAAAGCTTGGAAGAGAGAGCATCTGCAATACCTAGTACGCTTTCTTCCCTAATACGGCCCAAACGTGCGTGTTATAACGCCTTATCGAGCTATCCGTGTCGAAATATATACAAGGAGCCGTAACAAAGATGGCCAGCACATTAATTCGGGGGTTTGACGGCTAGCGAGCACGAACAACCCAGGTACCGTGCTCGCTGGACATCCCTTACACACAAAACAAATCCGATCCCGGAATTAAACTGAAATTCTACGGGCTTCACAGCACCACAAGTACATTTCAACCGTCATGGTGACCAACCCGAAGCATCACTTACCTACCGAGGCCCCATACGGTCTGAAAGGGCCTATGCCACCACGCCGAACTGTAACGGAAGAGACGGAAGACCAGAGACACTCTAGGTACCATCCCTGCACCATGTAATACATACACAGTTTTCAGGGCAAATTACGCATGATCGACTGGGATGCGATGAGACCAGATGCTTGCCTTTAAAGACAAGCATAACAGGCAACGATATAAAGAAGTAATTTGAAGATTTCGGTGATTCAGGTGATCCACTGCCTCCGATAGATTAATGAATAATATTGTCTACGATTACTGCCTTCTTGTAAGACTTGATACTATAGTGAGTGCCACCTAGACCGAAGTCTTCCCGGCACTACTGTTCTTGTTTCATGAGGCTCCCTTCGTATTTCACGTAGTCAGGCGAATAGCCATCATGATATATTGCCTCACATCACACAAAGGGTCATGCGGGTGTGGCAGGAAGAGCGTCGCCCGCCCCTGTGGCGTCCCTGTGACATTCTTCTCTTCAGCGTCACTGGGCGCCACCATGTGTGAAGCCGTGCCCTGCGCTTCGCAGTTTGCGCTCGGCTAGCAGGTTGATCTTGGCCCGGACCATATGGGAGTCTGGACAGACTGGACATTTGGCGGTGTCCTAGAGCACGGTAGCGCTGAAGCAGCCGATGTTAGTGGGACTCGAAGGCTATTTTGGGGTGGAGGGTCGGATGTGAAGTAGCGCTTACCATGTGTGCCTTGATGGTTGTTGTTGTTAAGCCGAGATTCCCGCTCATTTTGACATCCCTTGAAATCGGAGCTCGGCAAAGCTTGAAGGGAGACTCGCTTGGTTTGCTTGCACCTAGGCCTCGGTAGGATCAACAGTATGGGTTCAACAATTGGGGGCCGGGGCCGTCCGGGCGTTGTGATCCCATCACGCTTCTTTAGATACGAGATGAGCTACGCTCGAATTAGTGTCAATTTCCAGGTGATGTTTGGGGTAAATCATCAATGCTTACCTAAGTACCTATGTATGATCTCAGGGACTTGGCGCAACAATTGCTGAGGGGCCGTATCACATCATGGGTTTCGTAAGACTGTTGACACTATGAAGGCTTCCCGCTCTCACATCGCCAGTCTCGCCCACATGTCCTCATCCTCCTCAGAAAGCTTTTGTCTGTGGTCGTAGGTGGTTCCATTGGGCTTTCCCTGGTCCGTGGCCTTCGCTGCTCCGTTGGCATCGAACTGCAAATCTTTCTTCTCGTCCGAACCACTAGCGTATGATGAATGTGTAGTATGCACGGTCCTTTGCTCCAAGATGGACGACGGAGGTCCAGTAGGTTGGGAAGGCGCGTAGGAACTGAGATGTGATGACGCTCCTCCTGCACCAGCAGTGCGTCTCATGCCACCGACTTGGATCTTGGCGATCTCCCTGGCCTGCTGTTGAAACGTGGTGGGTGGTGTCTCTGAGTGGCTGCTTGCGGGCCTTTGGGGTTGGGAGGCCAAAGGCTGGTAAGCAGGCGGTTGCGCTGCGGCGGCATGGTAATAAGACGGTGCTGCAGTCTCGGCCTGTTCGTAGGATTCTGAGGAGGATGATGCCGAGGTCTTTGTGGAGTTTTGCTCCCGGCCATTAGAGCGGGAGAAGGCGCTCTTGATCTTGAGGAAAAGTTTGGCCATTCTGGGCATTAAACGTAGGTTATATTTCGAGGGAGCACTTCTTGGTGTCCCGTAGTGGCGTGTATCACGAAGAGAGAGGTTTTGATCCTTTGCGATGATTTATGTGACGGTCGACTGGTATCCAGTAGTATGATGTTGCCAAGGTAGGGTTAAGTACGTTTGATGTCCAGTCAGACGTGTAGATGTTGAAGAAGATGATGATTATTGAGTTCGACGGGGAAGTTTACAATGGGACTTGATGAACTGTTCAAGAGCTGTGTGCACAGGAATTACAAAGGAGAATATAATGCAACGAAATCACGGTGATGACAGTTGGGGGAAAGGAAAAAGAACAAAGAACAAAGGGCAGTATATAGTAGCCGAGGAGGAGGTGAGACATGCGATGTCATACAAGAACTAAAGTATACCTAGGTACTTGGAGCCCTGGCAGCCCTAGCACCCTGGCACCCCCGCAGCCCCGGTGAGCATTGCAGTGCTCAAGTGGGGCACTTACCGCTCTGTCGCAGGTGCCATGGATGTAGTGTAGTGTAAAGCTACCTACCTAGTAGGTATGTGTAAGTCAAACATAGAGGTAACCCCTGTCAGAATGATCCAGGGACCTGTGGTGCCGTGCCCACAGCGGGCTGCTGGTCCCCAAAATAGCGTGTCTTTCGAGCTGCCCAGCTGCCTTAAATGGCCTGCATGGATGGATTGCCTTCTTCCGGATCGTCATCTTTGTCCAGTACGTGGGGCCCGCGGCTGACGGACGGCACAACACCATGTTCACCGGTTGAAAACCTTGCTTTATGCGACCAGGACCGTCTTGCCTTTATTCATTGTTTCCTCGTTGATAGGACTAGACAGAGATTCTCAGATGGAGGGACCATGACCATGGCGTAAAACTTCCTCACAATGGTTGATCTTGAGGGTAAAATAATCCCAATCCGCCAGGCATTGCATACCCAGGCATGTAATTACCTAAGTAAGTAGTATGAGAGTGGGCCAGTCACTTTCAGCCTTATTGCGTGTGTACATTACAGTATACAGTATATGTGGTGCCCCTTATTCGCGCCCCTCTTCTGCTCTCACCCAATGCCCCTCTCCCCACCTCTGGAAGGACATTCCGGAGAGCAACGCGCGGCAGCCATTCGAATCCACTGCCTGTAGAGGTAAAAGAGCTGTCGAAGGATCATTCCTTCTTTCCTTCTGATTATGCTGGAGAACATCTGAGCGGCCAGATGTAGCCGATGTGGATACCAAGGGGATCCTTATCCATGACGGGTTTGGCGATCCTCTTGGCAATCCTCCATGCAACCGGAAGTGGGATATTGTACTCGACCTATCCAGGTTGGCTCCTTGCAATGCTGCCTGGGAAGTGATGCCTGGCAAGGCGTCGTGGTTCATGCCAAATCATCACACAATCAAATCCCGCCAGACGCGATCCTAAGCTAGCCTCCATGTGGACATCGGCTCCTGGGATCAACATTTGATCAGCCGGCTTCTCGAAAAAAACCACGCTTTCAACGACGGAACCCATCCTACGCTGCTCCGAAAGTGGGCTTTACTATAAAAATATGGGCCGTCTTGAGGTCAAGATTATCATCTGTATTCGCAAGATCAAATGATGGCATCCATGTTGAAACCTGTGGACATGTCACACATAAATATCGCTTCAATGACACCGCCAATGCAAATAAGTCCACGTTGTCACATGTCCATGCAGTCAAGCCAATGCAGGAAAATGGAAGATTGTGTGCCATGGAAAGTAGGGTAGCACCGCAAATTCGCCCTGGATCCTTCAGCATATAGATACCCCGTAGTAACCTCCGAATTGACCCCGGGATCGCTCTGACTTGCATATCACGATCAAAGATTTTGATCCAATCCCAAGGCAACATGTTGGCTTCCAAGGTTTCCGAGAACCAGGTACCGACCACCACGTGCAGATTTCAAAATGTTCCGCTCTCGATACCTTTGTGTTGGGATCCCCATCGCAAATCCTCTTTTTTCTCTACATCCATCCTACATAGCGATCAACCCTCTTTGTGCCAACTGCTGCACGAGGTCATAGGCCAGATCCATACCACGGATGATGCTCTGCATGCCTTGGTTGTTCAACAACTCACGGTGCTCGCAGAGCACATTCAGGACGATGCTCCTGATCTTGCCTTCCTCAATCTCGCTTCCGCTAACGAGAGACGACATCTCGCTGGCTGCCTTCACGAAATCCTCCGAGGCCCACTGATCCTCCGTTTCACTCTCGAATTTCTGCAGGGCAAGTGCTTGCAGCGAGTCGATGCCGAGCTTCTTGGAGAGCTCATAAACCTTGGCGTGGAGCACGAGCCCGCCTTCCTTCTGTCTGGCCGGATCCTCAGCCGGCGGGCGTTCATCACCCGGCTCATTAGCAGCCACCGGCCGCTGAACGAGTGGTGCGCCTTCTTCTTCGCGGCTCTCCACGGCGTTAGCGTCCGGGTTTGGGACCCCAGTGGCTGTGCCTGGCGAGTCTGGAGGGGTCATGGACAAAGACTTTCTGTGTTTAGCTCGTTTCTTGCGCTGCTTCAAAGCTTTTTTGGACACATTGATTGGGAGGAAATCGTCAAGCGACGAGCTTGGTTCTTCTGTCCTCATAGAAGCCTGGCTATCATCGCGGACATGGTCGCCGTTGACACCATTGGTTCCATTACGCCGGACGCCATTGGAACCGTTCGTCTCGGGCCCATCATGGTGCACTATGAGTGACAGGTCCGAAGGGTAGTCGAGATCGTAAAAGAAGTGGATGACGGCTTCAATTGCTTTGGGGTCATCCTCGAAGAGCTTGATGATGCTATTATTGGAGTCCTGCTCAAGACAGGATTTTGGTAAGCCTTTCGTACTACAATATGGTGAAAGATGTATACTGAGTTATACATACATCCGAAGGAGTATGCCGGCATGCGTCCGCTAAGTATCTGGATCGAGGGCACACAACTGCTTTGTGGACGCGATGGGTCCTCTCGCTAGTCACGATTTGCAGGTCCGAAAATTCTCCAGTTGAGTACAGCCTGCAGGTCGGTCAACTTCAAGCTCCCAGGCCGGTGTGACATGTAAATGTGTTGGTCTTACAACTCAAGAGAGCTTCTCAGCTCTTCCAAGGCAGGGTTCGCCATGCTAGTCTTTGCTGATCGTCTCGACTTTGTATCGATTTTCTGGCGTGAGCGGCGGAGTCGAGGGTACAATGACATTAGAGAGGTTGGCCTGCATATCGAACCATGGCTGCCCCGATCAGGCAATAGCCATATCTTATAGTAAGCTGGTGAGAGCCTCGTCTTTGCCAGTGTTGCACACCTAGCTCAGGGGTGCCCGGCGCAATGTGCCATCCCAGCCCAAATGTCCTGCCGTGGAACCACATGGCAGCAACGCTTCGACACTTTAGCTCGGGCTTGAATGCCCATCTGCTAGCAGCTAGTAGGATGGCATATCAATGAGGCTCTGCTCGACTATCGTACCTGACCTCTAAGCGTTAAGAAAGTCGACTCCCCGTGACCGAGACCATCCGGAGCGGGACATATTGTGACACATTAAGGAGCACGAAAACCTGGGTACCGCATCCCCAATTTCTAGGCTTTCTCCTGCCCATTGATTTGAGGGGCTTCTTTTCGGGGCGGCCAGTGAAGCTGCTTGGATGCCCCGCAGCCATGGCAAAAGTTGTATGATCCAATACGTAACTTTGATGGCCGCACACCACAGCTGCAGTAAGCTGCATTGCATGGAGACTTGTCATTGCAGCTGGCCAGTCAAGTGACAACACTAGAATTTGAGATAGCAATGATTCGCCCATTAACGCTGCTTTAGTCGCGTATGGGGCCACGACAGACAGCTGGTGACTGGCAAGTGAGCATACTTTACACCGAGTAGGGCGAATTAGTCTGGTGAAAATATAGATGCCCGGTCCAAATCTGATGAAGACAGTACAGCCGCTGGCTTGTATCTGTTATATTTGCTTTTGCACCGATGCTGCCGAAGTGTTCGACCGGTGTCGGTAGCTGAGAATATGCGACACTGAAGTTGACAGGGTGAAACGAATTCGACTGGTACGTAATCGAACGTGGGGTGATCCAACATCTGTAGTGAGAAAACATCCGTCCTAGGTGGTCTAGCGAGTTTCCCGCAGGTGGTGTTGCGAAGTGACCCAAGCAACCATACAGGCCTGCCGGGTTGCGCACCTATGGAGCTGGGCATCAGTTTTCGAGTGGGAAGTGCTGTCTGAAAGCCGCCACTAGGTGTACAAGGAGCTTGTGGCGAACGTCAATGCCGAGACGGCCTGTTGCGGCGGACATCAGCAGGTAGGCGTTAAGCCACGACCTCTGGATACGACCTTTCAAGGTTGTACATCGAAGGCGCATCATCTGCACACCCTGTATGTTTGGGCCCCTGAATGGTTGATAGCCCTCACATCCCTCCCCCAACCTTTGGCCACCCCAGACACCTCGTTTCACGGTACAATGTACTGATGAGTATACCGCGAAGGAACATCATCCGTTCTCCCCATCCGAACATCAGACATCGAGACTCCTGGAGCATGATGAGACTCGTATTCATGACCAGAATGATAAAAGAATCGAAACGACACGAAATTTGTGGATGGCGCCGCTGGAATTTTGCGCCTTTGTTCAATGGATGGATTCCAGAAATACTAAGTACTATGTACTATATGCAGTCAGGTTTGTTCCCCAACCAAAGGATCCGGACCGGCACAAGCACTGAGGACGCCCCTGCGCCCGCTTCCAACCACAGTCTACCGCCTACTGGATTAGAGAAGCAATTTTGCCGCTTTAGACTCCTATGTACCCTAGGGTAATGATTCTGACCATATTCGGGTTCTGAATACTTTCACTCGACGTATTGGGGTGTACCCAGGTACGGTCAGATTTTGTAGTACGTGGAAGTATGTGGCCACAAAGGCAATTATAAGATGTCAAGGCTTGAAATGAAGATCGACCCTTCGTCGTGTTGAAGAGGTGTAAGATCGTCATGATCATTGGATCAACATCCTGTCGTTGCAATGTAGGATGTGAGCACTTGAGTAATATTCTGATACCCACCGCAGCCACCATACCGATTACCGAAATAGGAAAGTAAACAGCCACGCGCCGATGCGTTCTGAGGCACTAAGTGGTGGCCCGTGCGTTGTGAGCAACCGACCAACGACAGATATTAGTCAACTTAGCTTAGGGTAGATTAGTAACACCAACTTGCAACACGTTCCTGAGCAACTACGAGTGGTGAAATGTTCACTGGAGTGTCATCATTCTCGGATGCAGAGTTTCTCTATCAACAATAACTTCAACATAAGAGCATTGAAGTCAAAGAGCTTCACACTTTTCTAACACCTCGTAACAATGTACCCTAGGGTATCCAGTTGACTTCCGGCCCTGCACGGGATCGTTTCAAGTTGTACCATTCGCCTTGGATTAATCAAACGAGGCGAAGGAATTTCTTTTCTCGCTTGATTTGGTCAAAGCTTTGCCTGGAAAACAAGGTTACGACCAATAATGTCTTCCTGCGTGTCTCTTGCTTTGATTCTTGGAGTGCCAGCAGAAAAACTGTTTCTTTCCGCACCTCCGAACTGCGGATCTTCTCAGATGTTCTTTGGATGACCAAGCAGTGGTAGCGACCAGTCTGCAGAGTGTTGTTATGCCAAGAGTCTCCTTCTTTCACAGTCCCGACAGATCGATCCTGCCCTGGATTGAGCAGCTCGCTTAAGGGTTCAGTACGGATGTCGAGGTCGACGCACCAGCCCTCAATTTCAATGTGATTTCCTCCACAGCTCAAGTATTTAAGCTCGAGATCTATGTCTGTGCTTGGAGGGCATTTGCCATCAACACTGTTGATCAGCCTTTCCGGATACACGACTGTCCCCTGCCACCCCGTCCAGCTCCAACTCGGGAACTGTGGTCGACGTCTCGGATGGGTGTGCCTCGAATGCATCCAGCCCAGAGAGAAGGCATGACTGCGCAATGGAAGGCCATGCACGAAGCCTTGCGGGAACAAATGCCTCCCTAGAGCTGACAGCATGCCTCGGAAAGCATTGAGGGAGTCACTATCATTTGTCATACTGCGATTTGTATAGGCACTCAGTTGCGCACTGAAAAATTCCATTCGATGATGGAGATCTGGATCGAGATTTGGCTGTTTTGCCTTTGTGGTTTTGTAGACTGACCTTAGTTCAGATCACCCACGGGTCTTCAAGAGGTAGGCTTACAGGATGTTGCGAATAGATCATATGAATCACCGATTGTAATGGATGCTGTGAGAGAGGTTTGCTTGGGAGCGTCCTGGGGTCCATTCCTTCATCTACCTGGCCGGAGAGACAGCTGAATGACACCAGACTTTGTGTAAAAATCAGTCTTCGTCTTGACAGCAACTCCTCTTGCAGTGTCCAGGCGCGACTCGAATATGTTGCCGCTTGTTCCTCCAGAGTTAGATGCTGCGGATTAGTAAAGAGAACGCAACCATCAATGCTCTCTTTGACCTGGGCCAAGCGTTGGGCGGAAACACCGGCCAGCCCAGCATTTGCATGCTTGCCTGTCAATGCGATGATTGTAACTGTCGCGCAGGCGTATATGGTCGACATCATGTCCAGCTGCCTGATCTTTTCTTCCATCTGTGCACGGGTGGGGTTCTGTGATTGATCGATGCACAGAGCATCAACCTATAATTAAGTCCGTTCAGCAAGGGTGGTAGTGCCCAGGCGATATGAGGCTAAGCATACCCATAAGTACTTTCTACCCAAGGCCTTCGTCACAGTGATGGCGTCTTCGATTGTTCGCGGAAGGCATTCATTCTCCAATGCTCCTGTTGAGGGTTGTACACCTCCCCAAACATAGCTCAATGCAACATAGTCGCAGTCCTTTGGGCAGGAAACAACTTTGCGGCTGACAACATCGATCATACGAGTAGTTTGGAGTTCCGCCGGCTTCTCGAAATGACAAACTTGACCATGGTTCAATATGCATTCATCCAGAGGTTGTCGAAGGTTTGAAAGATTGAGCGTGCTTTCGACTGGCTGCAGATTATGCAAAGTCCGATCAGTTTTGGCAAAGCGAGTCTCGAGGGCTATTGCAGGACCCGTCATGTATGCTCGCATTGCAAGATTGCTACTTGTCTCAAGGATACTTGTAGCAACACCTGTCAAGACTCCGAGAATGACGGCGTGCTGGTTCTTCGCATCTTCCGTGAGACATTCCCAGCCATATGTTCGCGAATAAGTTCGACAAGGCTCAATATATACGTCTGGCTCCCCAGTGCGTACCATACGAGCTGACTTCATACCACCACCGTCGTAGCGCTCAGGTTCGTAACGCCTTGGCAGAACGCAGTACAGAATTCGGCAGAACTGGCAGGATGGGGTAAGAAGGAGTGATGAAGGCCGACCGAGAGAAATCCTAACTTGGGCGAAGCCTTCATAGTACGATGCCGAATTCCGGCGTTGCACTTGGTCCAGTGGCTGGAAATCTTTCAGAACCTGCAGGATATTATGCTTCGAGCATCGATCGCACAAGGCACTAGGCTGCTCCTGAAGACTTTTAATCAGTTCAGCGTCCTGGGGCAAGAGGCCGGAGACTGGTATTTCCGCGTCAGCAATGTTGCCGAGAACGACCTGTGGGCTCCCGTGTGTGTAGCTACAAGACTCTTCGGTGGATTCCAGAGTGCGACAGTAGATACACAATCTGCGTAAAGGCTCTGAATGAGACATTGTCTGTAAAGTTGTTGGTGCAGCGCTCTGAGTGATCTTGTTTGCCCCAGGGTGGGCGTGGAAGAGATTCGGGAACTCTAGGTGCCCCCTCTGAGCGGAAGAATGAGGCTTCCACCTGTATTTCACCCTTCTAGTAGGTATTCGGACGTGAATCAAGATGCCCAATGAAGTGTTGCCACATTTGCGAATTATAATCTTGGCACAAAGCACGAGACCAAAGAACGCAGCCTCACCTATACAGCATCGATCGTGATTGCATGATCACATGTGAGAAACCATGGGTATTCGATAGGAGGCGGTAAACCAGGAAGCCCGAAACGTCAAACTACCATCCATAGCGCCATGTGCGGCATGAAGGTGGCCAGCTGGCACTGCCAGAGTAAAACTTGACTCGTCTAGTCATCGAAAATGAGGCGCTAGGTTCGAAGGGCTGATATCCTACTTTGGTAACAATGCATATTGAATGACAAAAAGTTGGGCACCTTATGTTTATACATATGATTGTATAGGCAGCCAAGGCAGCGGTCCCATGAGCCTAACGTTGCTGCTTCGCATTTTCCGCCAAAGATCTTCAAGAGTATAACCAGCTGTCTTGATCAACGTTAGAACGCGGACGAGGCAATGGCGCTTATAATTGTTACAGTTCTACAGTACTCCAAAAGTCTCAAGCAATCCTTTCACCTTGTTTGAATGCTGAAACCATCTCAGTACTACAGTAAGTGGGACAATGCGGACAAGTCAGCCTTTCAAGCTAAGAGAGAGATACATTAGAATAGTCAATACCATACGGCATTCCATTGTTGACTACTTTCACGATGTGTTTGACCACTGTAACGCAGTATGTATTCGTGGGCTGCGGTCATCCGAAAGGTCAACCGAAGACCACCCGAAATTCCTGCCATCGCGCTGGCTGCAAAAATCAGGTGACGGAGCACAATAACAAGTACGCCCCCGCCGGAGCAAAGTGTACAATTTGTCGGCGTGGATCCAAGTCCTCGAAATG